>JANIJG010010009.1:57227-87969 GCA_024611175.1 Megaceryle torquata | reverse complement strand
ATAGTCTTCCCTTGTCGAAAACGGCAGACACTTTTTTTTTTTTTTTTTTTTTCTGTGCGAAAAAAAAAACTTACAGGTTTTTTTTTTTTTTTTTTTTTTTTTTTAAAGCTGTTTAACCTGCACTACTTACACTGAGCCCTGAGCTGGATTCCAGTTACAGACTATCATAGAGCTGAACCAAATCTGGTTCATTGTCACCATTTTTATTGTTTCTATCCAGGCTGTAACTGCATCTGAACCCAAGCAATTGGGCTAATTTCTGAGTAGAAAAAGGTCCATTTTGAGTATCCAAGCATATAGAAATGTCTAGAAAGGTAAGTTACTTATAGTGGAAGACCCACTATATACAAGCTGTGATTGGTGGTAGCCACGATTTAAGATGAAAGATGTTTTTCAGACTTAGCAAAGCAATCCAGTGCTGCTTTCTTCTGTGGTGCATCAACAAACTGCACTTTTCCCTTGGTCATCTACAGCATTACCCTTGGTTACGTTTCCTTTTGCCTCTTGGTACTGTACCATGGGTAGGAATGACCTTAGCAAGGCATACTAAAAACTGACACTGACTTGTGCAGTGCTTTGACCATTGACACCATCATAGCCAAAAGGCTTAGAAGGACACCTGTGTCCTCCTGTGGTCTCTAACCTGACCACAAAGAGAACAGATTTTATTAAAGCTATTATGGAAGTAGCACTGAATAATGATTTACCCTGAGTGAGAGCCGAATTCCCATTTGTTGGAGAGTAATATAACTTCATATGTTTGAAAGGCTACAGTTGTCTATGTTAAATGTAATACCTGAAATTTCATGTCTGTAAGCCTGGTTCTTCCAGGCATAAAATGAAAACCAACTCTTTATTTACTCAAACCAAAAAACATTCAAAGTTTTTGAATCAATTTATGGATACATGAAAGAAAGTCTGATGAAATGAATTATATCTATTAAAAAAATACCAGGAGTAACATGCATTGCAGATTTTTATATTGTATAAGGGGAGTCTTGGGAGTTCAGCTTGTCAAAAAAAACCCCAACCCAAACCAAAACACAACCCCCAAACAACTAACCAAAAAAGCAACTTTCTCTTTTTCTCTTATGCCTGTCTTCCCCCCTTCCCCCCCCACCCCCCTCCATTGCCTATAAAATTGAGATAAGGACAAAGAAAGCTGTTAAAACCTAGTTTTCCTGACACAGAATAGGAAGGATTGTGAGGCAGCAGGATGCCCTGTGCATTTCAGAAAGCAGGTAGCAATCAATAATGATGAAATTTTAAAGATATAAAATTTTGTAAAATACATCAGTGGGACAGTAATCTGGAGGACTTGTATGCAGTTTTGTAAATAGGAGTAAAAGTTGTGAAATATCCATTAGTTAACACTAATTACCAGATTATTTCTCCTGAAGCACGAGTATCCTAAGAAATCCACAATGTTGCTATGAAATAAGATGAAGCTCCTAAAGTGCTACCACTGAAGAGAGGGCAATAGTAACACACTTTGAAAAATGGACATCTAGTGTATGTTCTGTCACATATACTTTATTAGCTTTGCAGATGGTCATAGTAGATGCAATGGAAGTAGTAATGACTTGGAAAAATTCTGCCTTCCTGAGAAACATAGGAAAATAAATGGACATCTTAAATCTTAAAATAAATCTTAAAATACTTTAAAACTTTTTTAAGTTTAAAGGAAGAATCAATATTACACAATTAAAACCACTTTCATTTTCTGTCGTGATGAAGTAAGCAGCAATATTTTTGAATTAAGTTGGTGTTTAGTGCATCTCAAGGTGATTTCTACTAACTGTATTTTTCTCCAAATTTCACATTCTCCTGATAAAATGGGCCATTGTTACTTAAGAAAAAGTAGATTTACATCTACCTTAAACAGAAGGAAAAGGTGTCTGAAGATTTTGTATGAGTGTGATTACCCAGTTCCTCTTAACATAGAGTTCCTTTATTGATATGTAGTTATGAGTGTCTGTCTTGTATTTTCTGGAAGTAATAGGGAAAAGGGAACAAAGCCAACATGAGACAAAAATCTGAAAGCAAGGCAGCACTGCAGTATGATTAATGTATGGTTAATGTTTAAAGGAGAACTGTTGGGTAATGGTGTTGAGGTGATAATAAGCATGTCTAAGGAAATAATTTTTCTCTTTATAGTAAACATAATTTTGGATTTGAAATGCAATTTGTTTTATTTTTGACTGATGTCTTAGTAAACAGAGTGTTCTTTTGGAAGGAAGAAATGCTTGGAAAATATTTTAAGAGATGGTTTATTGAAATATGTTTAAATACCGCTGAAAATGTTTTATTTTTATTTAGAAGTGTAGGAATGTTTAGTCAAAAATCCAAAGCCACATTTCAGATGTAAATTCTCAAAGTAAACTCTTCTTGGTTTGACTGAAAAGAAAATAGTCTTCAAAACCAGCTGGTCCTGTCTTTCAGACACACTGAAACTCATCCTTGAGCAGATGTAGGGATTTCCCAGCAGTTTTTCTGGAGTTTGATACTGAGTCCTTTCATTCCCAAAGTTCTTGGTAGTAGCTCTTTAGGTGGCTATTTTAAAGACCTATTGGATATAACTCTAAGGAACTTGATTATTTCTGGCTTTTGAAGAGGTAAGCTTTTGCATGGAAATTTGTTATGCTTATTTTGATGTAAGCAGCTCCTTTAAGCATTGTTAGCTGTTGGTTTTATTTGTGGAGTACTAGGACTTCCAGACACAATCAAAAGGTGAGGCATTCTCTACAGACCTTATTGTTCAAGAGGAAACTTGGAGACAATGGAAGCAGTGAAAGGCTGGAAAACGCTGACTGCGTAACTTTTTATTCCCAGACTAAAAGACAACTTAATTAGTTATAAAGCTTGACAATGTTGCTAAAGTTTGAGCTATTCTGTTTAAGGCTTATAGTTTTTACTGTCTTCTACTATAACGTGTCCAGAAATATTCTGTAAAATAGGAACAGTCAGCTTGCAAATACAGTGTCAGTCCAGTTTCATGGATACTTATCTGTATAACAGGAGGTCACAATGGGGTGGAATCAAAAGACATCCCAAGCTGGTTTCCTGTTTCTTTTGAAGTGTAACACATCCTGCAGCTATCAAAATTGCTCTGTACATTCTCAGAAAGCAGAGGTGATGAGACTGAGAAGCATCTCATGTCTTTGAGAATTAAAATACTGTAATTAACTGTGGATTTTTGATCACAGGCCATGTATTGCTGACTATTTATACTTTTATCGCATCCATTTATTAATAGGAAAAAGTAAAAATTTTTCAGGTTTAAGTATTAAATTATTTTCTGGTTCATTGAAAGATACAGATACATTTACTGCATCTGTTCTAATTATGAACTGAAATGTGATGGATATAAAAATGGGATGAAATGTCTTTTGTAAGAGTAATGATATTTGTTTTAATTAATCCAATTTAACACAAGGTTTTCTTGGGGATTATATAGCATTCTTTTTAATAATTTGAGTAATAACACTTTTACTAAATAAAGTATGATTACTGGTATGTCTTATCTTTAAACAAATACTGTATTTCCCTAGTTTAGGAACAATTACAAGAATAAGGATTGCGAAGTCCCAAAATTCAAGTGCCAGATATGGATACTTTTGTATGTTTGAAATAATTAGAGCTGAGGAGAAGACATCCTTCTTGGGAAGTCTGTCATTTTAATGGAATTATGTAAATATTGTTTTGGTATAAGCAAGATATTTTTATAAATTCAAAATGTTTTATCCTTTCTATTTTTTTTGGTTTTCAGTTCAGAGGCTTTTGAAATGAAGCACTGGTTTTATTGGGGGAAAATGAAGCATTTAGTTAAGACTGAGGACATTTTGATGTCTACTGGCTTTTGTCTGAAACTTTTCTGGTGAAACAGATGCAATTTTGTAAAGCATTTCACTCCTCACTAAGTATTTTTCCAATGCTTTACTGAAAAATGCATATTGAAATAAGTGGACTAAGACATGCAAGACATGGGCAGACTGTGTAGTAGTGGTGGCAATTGTCTGAATAATTGATAAAATATTTTAAGTTCTATCCTCTGCTTCAGCTGGTTGCAAATACATTGTGCTATAGGCACCACATTCACACTTTTTTTTTAAGAATTAAAAGCTAATATATAACTCAGTGTCTAACATTACAATAAATGAAAACGTCCGCACTAACTGTTCAATTTCATTATGCAGCATTATCACCTCAGCTCAGTTAAGGGTCTCATAAGCTGTCAGTATTTACCATTCAGTCACTGCTGACTTGTGGTGTTTAAAATTTTGCATGCTGAATCGCCAAAGTCTGAATGACATCAGTTATGATAATGTTCATGATTACTAAATGCTAAATTGTGAATTACTTTTCACAGCTTTAACAATATGCTTTATCTATAAATTTAGAGTCTATCCTAGAGATTTCAAAACAAATAAAAAGTTTTCTTAACCTTGTATGTCCTTTTAGCTACTATTCACAGCGCAAAATAGCGTTGTATAAGATTTATCTTTTAGCACTTTTCCTTGCTCATGTTCTATGAGAGCGTGTAACTGCACGAGATCATGCAGCCGTCATTTATAAGCTGGCTGCTGCTTACCTGCTCTTACTTTTGTTAGATTTTTAGATGGAGCAATTTAGGTATGAACTTCAACTGATGTCTTTGACTGAAATTCTTAAGAACTTGAGTTCAGAGATAATATATAACCCCCTCTTGGATAAGACTCTACCTAAGCAAATTCAATTCACTGTATAAAAAATGAAGTGCAGATTCAGCTAGCCATTAAAGATTTTAACTTCCCATCAACTCTAGTTTTCTACTATTTCTTTTGTAAGAGTTTGAGTTATTTAGGGCTGTGCCAATATGATCTACGCATAAATATGTTGGGCTCCATAAAAGTTTAAATGGCCAGAAGTCAAAACTAGGGAGGACTTTCTGTACAATTGCTGTACATAGTGCTTATTGTTGTGACGTTATAAATGACTTAATGTCAAAGAATAATTATCCTATTTATCGGGGCTCTGTAATCATTGATGTCTATTAACATGTAGTCACTGCAAGACAAACACAGTGTATTAGATACCAGAAAAAGTTGCCTTCTATGAATGATTTACTAAAAGGGTAGATATCTCCCCCCCACACCCCTTCCTTCTGTGCTTTAATTATACTTTGCTAGTATTTAGAAAACCACTTATAATAGGTGGACAAGCTTCAGTTTTGGAGTCAACAAGAAATTAAAAGAATCATATTTAACTCAAGGTTGCAGAAGAGAACTTGTTAAAAAGGACTGTGTTTTTCAAGTGCAATGCCAAACCACTTATGCTTTTTAAATGCATGAAGTTTAAAAGGTAGAATGGTATAATGTATTTTGCAGCTCCTCATTAATGTGTATTATCACTGAAAAAAATAGTTTAGCTTATTCTCTCTTTCAGAGAGCTACCACTGGGTGAGCCTTAGGATGTTGAAAATATAACTTCAGAAACAAGTGTCAGAAAAATCATATAAATTTTAAATTTTTGAGTGTCTTTCTTCAAACTGTTTGCCAATTCTTGCTTTTCTGACACTCAGGCCTTTGTCCCTGTAGTTTATCTCATAGAAATATGGAAAATTTTAATGTGGTGTGGGTCATGTAAGCTTCAGAGTCCGTTAAACAGAATACAAGCTAGCAGTTGGATTTTGAGACTTTGTTTACATTTATATCTCTTGATTTATAGGATTTCATGACCAAATCTTCAGACTTAAATGCTAAAACAGCACAGGCAAAAAATGTTAGTGCTAGACTGGCTTATCAGTGGATTCATTTGGGATGGTTAAGTCTGGAGTAAGGCAGTGGATCATCTTGGAAAGATAAAAGGCAGAGGGAGAAGAATCAATAACATGACATACTTTTTAAAATGAAACCTGCTGGATAAAGGCATAATTGTCACCTTGGCAGATGGATATTGCAGTAGTTTTGACTAGTGTGATGCTATTGGAATTGGTAGTTGCATATGATGGGTATTACTGGGGGTACTAAATTCCTGTAATTAGAAGGCAGTGCATCATGACAGCAGCCAGCAGCACCAAATGGCAGCTGTCCTCCCCTTGGGCCTTGTTATTGTTAATCCTCCCTGGGGGATGCGGGAGCGAGCCCGGCCAGTGCTTTCTTTGGTAGGGCTGACCTGCAGTAGCTGGAGCCTGCGGAGCCGAGCAGGGGGCAGTGGCAATGCTCCCTGCAGTGGTGCCAGCCCTTCCTTTCCATGGCCCCTCCTTTCCATGGCCCTTGCCAGGTAGGAGAGCAGGTACCAGCTCCGAGGGTGCACAGGAAGGGCCCTGTGGATGCAGGGCAGGAGCAGAAGATCTGATCTCTAAGTATTTTCTGTTAGGCATATTGCTGCCAGTTCTCTAGATTCACGTGGACTTGGTCAGTGTCAAACACAGACGTGTTCCTTCTTGAAAATGTCATTTCCTTGGCACTGACAGGAGACCAGCAAGCATTTCAATGATGGCTGTAGGGAAGTGAAGGAAACCCAATATATGTTTTTAAAACATTATTATTTCACTGTAGAGAGCCTTTTTTTTTTTACATAAACAGTGGGTGACAAATTCAGCAGCTGAAGTTCAGCAGTGATGAGACAGCTCATGTAAATTTCTTTTGTGTAGCTGTTTCCACATTTATTTGGAAAAATAAAGCATACATATATCTGACGTACACATTCTTTATTCTTCACACTGTTACTTTGTCTTTTTTCACTGTATGTTGGGCATGGATTTTGTGCTTTTGCTTCTTGTCAAAACTGTGTTATAAATAACTCCACCTACTTATCTGTGCGGGAGTGAATAAGCAGCATTCTGACATCATTAGACCAACATCATTTGGATTTTAGTGAGAAATACAGATTTTAAGGTCAGTGATAGAAATACCAACATCAGGTTATTTAGAAACCAACAGTACTTTGCAAGTCTGCTGAGACACCTGAAATGATGTAATTTCAGCAGGATGGATTAGTTGTCAAAACTTTGCAAGGGTATGAAAATGTAATTAATCGTAGGATTTTTCAGTTCTGTGTATACTGCCAGCAGAAGTTTTTGAGTGCGTTATGAATAATTTACCAACATTCAAGTCTGTAGGAGGTAAAGAGAATTAAGATTTTGTGTCATGGTACTTCTTTTTGCATTGTGATCTGACCTACTTGGCCACCTTCAGTTGCATGTTAGTCTTGTTCTGGCTTTAAGAAAAGAGATAAGAACGCTGTTTTTCTTTACCCACTGTATTTGGTCTGAGCCTTCCTCTTAAAATATATCCTTCACAACCATCCCATTTCTCATGCTTTGAAAAGAAGGTGGTTGTGGCTTCCCAACCCCACTCTGTGCAATCTGCAAATAAGAAGATATTGCTCTGTTAATATTGAAAGAAATCTTCCTTTTTAAAAAGCAGAAGAAATCATCTAGCTGGGATTAATCAAGGACAGGAAGTGAAACATTTGTTTGTTTTATGAAGTCTGCTGAATTTTGATAATGAATCCTTTAAAATACATGATATTGAAGCTTTTCTAATTCCAGACAGATAAGAAATATTAGTTACGTATTTCAGCTGCAAAGACAAAAGTAACCTTTTATCGCTTAATTTAATGATCTTCTTAGTAAAATGTCTTTAGAAAAATGTGAAATATTATTTAAATAATAAAAAATCACCCTCTTTAAACAGAAAGGTTTTTTAAATTGCCATAATCAAAGTCCAAACACATTTCCCTGCTTGCTTTAAATAGATTCTCTTAATGACAGGTCTTTTGATAATGAGGAGGAGTAAAAAGGGAACAACTCTGAGGTGTGTTGGTGTGACTTCAGTATGACAAAAGGTCTGATATTTGATAGTGCCCGCTAGGAAAACAAGAAGTGCTTTAATTAATGTGTAACTATGAATTGCTAATTTGCATTTTAAAATAAAAACATTTTTATATTGGCATTTGAATATGTATTTTAAATGGAAAAAAAAGATTAAGAAATCTTATGTTGTAGGCTACAATATATTAATTTCCACTTCTTTTTGATAAATAATACAGAATGTATTTTAAAATTGGGGATTCTTGTTGCGTTTACTTTTCTGTGACTTCTGTGAGTGAAAAATAGCTTAGAATTATTATACAATTCAGGGAGTTTGGGGAGATGTCTTGTTCTAGTACTCAAATCTGCGCTTTGAGGAGGGGACACCTCAAAGAAACTGGTTAATAAACAGCAGTTAGTGTTACTTAAATGAATATGATCAAGTTAACTGATGTGTGATCTTACGTAATAGGAAAGGAGAAGATAATCCCATACTTAATGGTCATCAGATTTTCTACAAGTGACTAAACGTCAAAAATATGTTCTATGCGTGGTCCTTTGTAGAGAGCATTGTAGGTTTTAATAAGAGAGAACTTTGGTATTAATAACATGTAAGCAATAAATCAGGTAAAATACAAAATTTTACAGGAGGGACAAATTAGTTTTTAATATTGGATTTCAAAGCAAGATTAGTGAATCTCATTTTCTAGGGAATTGTATTTGCTTTCAGAAATTGCAGGGTTCTGTAGGACTTAAAAGGAGTGAATAATTATACTACTAAGAAAATTTTAGATGCCCTTCTAGTGTTATATGAGCAGCATAGTTGCCCTGCAGCCTTGTCTCCCATGCCTTCGTGAAGAGATGCACCACTGCCAGAGCTGGCTCCTGGGTGCCAGTGGGTGTCCTGGGGTTGAGCTATGGCAGGAAGGTCTGCCTGTGTCTGCAGACAGCCAGGAAGGGTAACAGAGTAACTCTGGGAGGTGCAACTGGCTTTTCCAGCTTAATACCACTATTCCCATTGTAGCTTTCCCCTAAATTCCCTGTAGCTTAAGAGTATGCAGGTGTTGGTCCTGACAAGGAAGGGCACCAAAGTGGAGCTGGGAATGATAGGGCAGCAAGAGTAACTGGGGAGGGATGAAACCTCAGCTGCTCTGCAGCAACAAATTCAGAAATAGATGTCTTGCCCAGGAGATGGGCCCTGATGTTTTCAGACAGGAAGGAACATAGAAAGGTACTCCTATAAGTACAATTTGACAGAATAGCAAAAAGCTTACTTTTACAGCCACAGACTACTCAAAGAATAATTACACTTTTAAAATAATCATTGTGATTGCTTATTAAGACCAATGATTGTTTGATATCAGTGTAATTGGAGAGGAGATGGCCACCAGGTTTTGAATAGCAGGAATTCTTTTGTTTTGCTTTTTTTGCTGTCCATGAAATTATGAATCACAAAAACATGTGGATAGAATCATGGCTGTTATCTGAGATGTAAATGAGACACAGGCCTGGGGAATGTCTCCCTCCAGTCCACCCATCCAGTGGCATCCACTGGAAAGGTTACTGTGCAGAAGCAGCTTTGTAAGAGTTTCCTTCCTTCTGCTGCCTTTTCTTTTGGAAGCACCTGGTGCAAGAACAGACTGGAATATGAAACTGGACTCATTACAACAAGAGGTTATAATTTCCATGTCATTCTCTCTATTCCCCAACACCCCCTTTCCCACTGTTTGATAATAATCTAGTCTCCTAATGAAATTCATGAGGCTGCAACAACAAAGGAGCTCGTGAAGGAGAACAGGAGCTTGTCAGATGGTATAGATTTGCATATTAATTAAGATGTTATTAATATTACAAAAACATAGTAATATCCACATGCACTGAAATGGGGGATGATAGATCATAATTACACTCCAGAAAACAAATTTGTACAATGTAGCTGAATCTTGCAACCCAGCAAACCCAGTTCTTCTAACTGAATT
This sequence comes from Megaceryle torquata, assembly GCA_024611175.1. Classification (NCBI taxonomy): domain Eukaryota; kingdom Metazoa; phylum Chordata; class Aves; order Coraciiformes; family Cerylidae; genus Megaceryle; species Megaceryle torquata. Next base: position 78,195 of record JANIJG010010009.1, on the reverse strand, counting down.
ATTTTGATTTGTGTGTCATTTCAAGAAGGTTAATAAATGTAGGCTTGCAATATGTTATATAGTCTGTACTTTATTGGCAAAAAAATGACTCAAAACTTCAACTTTCTTTCATGCTATGAAGAATGATCAAAAAAAAAGTACAATGGTTTGAAGTTCCTAAGACAGGTTCAGAACATCATGCCTTTGACTTCTAAGTGTGAACTAAGGCAGGAGGCTAATCCATCGTTGGGATTTTATTCATGTCTTTGAAGGAAACTTGACTTAACATTGGACAACCTTATATTACTCTTTGCTTGCTTTCAGTAATATAGGTTTATGGACTGCACTGAGAACAGGGAAAGGGCAAAGCAAAACTAAAGGTTCAACAGCTTGCATAGTAGGCTTTCCACAGTCCGTGTCTTTCTGAAGAGTTAAAGGTCGTAGTTTACGCCAAAAAGACTACTTGGCATTTGCCAAGTCTCATGTCAAATGACAGTGTGAGCAGCAGTTTTATGGGACTGATTCCCTCTTTTTGCTGCTTTGTGTGACAGTGATGCCTGTGCAGAAGCACATGATTCTCTCAGAGCAAGATGGTGGCATTTTTATATCTACTTTGCAAAAACATAAAGGGGTCCTAAAGTTCAGGACAGGAGACACCCTTTCTTCCAGTAGATTTGCTGCAGTTCAGCCAATTGAAAGTGCATGTTTGTGAGGAAGATGAGGAGGGTCAAGTTCTTGCAACATTTGGCAGCTATGAGTGGCTTGTTCTGTAGCTCCAACAACACAAGGAATTAAATCGGTGTAAGAGAAGCCTCTGTCAGTCAAGAGGAGAGTTATAAAAAAGCGTGTGTCATTGCATGGGTGTGATTGAAGGTGGTGATGTGTTTGGGAAGATTTCAATGACTCTTAGGAATCATGATAGACTTGAGTGAAATTTAGTGTTTATCAGTGTTTGTAAGCCTAACAAAGCAATTTGTGCTTTTCTGTTATACTGTGTAACTTATCAGGGTCATTTTGCCCAAGTTAAAGTAGTCCAAGCCTTAAATCTAAGTCAAGAATAATGCCTTGACAGTGAAGCTTGATAAGGACAAATTGCACCCTGCAGAGAGTCAGATTGGTGCAGTTTTGACACAGTTGGTGTGGGAGCAGGACACAGTAATATGCACCCAGGAGGTCTGCAGACCACAGGTGCTAAAGAGCCCAGCATTACATGTTTGCTGCTTTAAAGGGTTTGTGCATATTTGTGATGTTTCTGAAGGAAAGGTGAGATACAGGCAGAGGTTCTGTGCTCTGCTGCTGGTCAGCTTCTTGCAGAGCTGTAAAATGGAAATACAGGAGCCAAGAAAGGGAGGTGACAGATGCTGAAGGTCAGTAGAGGACTCTGCACAGGCTGGGGGGAGCATCCTAGCTCACAGCCAGGCTTTCTTGGGCTCCATTATGCAGATCCATGTTCAAATACTTTTAAGTGTCGCCGTTTATAAATTTTTCTTAGGCAGATAATTCTCTCACATTTAATTTTAAAGAGTTTAATGTGTTTCATATTAGAAACAGTCTAATTCTTTTTAGGGATTGTGAAATAAGTGTTTTGATAATACTGTCCTACATTTAGTTGCTTTCATAAGAGCTTGAAAGGTTTTCAGTATCCTTTTCCTTTTTCTCACTGTAACAAAAGGTTTTCCTTTCACTGTTAATGTGGATTAATAAATCTGCATTAAATAAAACATGTAGGAAAGTGACTGTTCTGACAGCCTAAATTGTACTCATTTGTGATGTCGTCTTTTAGAGGTGCTGATGAGTGAGTAACAGTTCCTTGTAGTGCTGCATTATCTGATCAAAAACATTTCAAATTTGAGTGAAATGAGCATGGTAGCCTGGAAGGAAAAGATAGCTTGTTTAGTCTCTCCACTTTGACACAGGAGTCGTCCTTAGTGGCTGTTCTTTGGCATCTGCCTCATCCAACTGCAAGATGGATGATGGTACCTGCAGGATGAGCTGTGCATGGCAGACACTGGGATATGTACTTCTTGATGAAAAACTGCCACCAGGAATTATGTGGATTTCTTAGCAGGGCCTCTGACATACCGACCAACTCTGCTGTCTCTGATTGCAGGGAATGTGTCACTAAACCCTCTTCCTTTAGATGTTCTCTTCCTTCAGATTCCCTTTCCATTTTTTCTTCAACACAGTTTTCCAGAAGGATCTTTGTGATAAGAAGAACCCTTTGTGAGGTTGTCACAACCTACACAGTAGTTGAATATGCATCTGAGCACAGCTGACAACTTCTTTCCAAACTCAGAATTTACTGTGGAAGTCAGATTGACCTGGCTGAGGTGGTGGAAGTGAGGAATTACTTCTTAGCACAAGCAGAGACAATTGGGCAGCTCAGTTGTACCACCCTCCATAGATATTGCAGAAAGTCTGTCTTAACCCCTTGTCTTCAAGGCACAAGGACACAGGTCAGAGAACTGAAACTAGACCAATTGCCTGGTGGCAAAGGGACCAATCTGTGTAAAAATATCATTGCGAGTTTGAGACTTTTGTAATTTGTGCTTCTCCATTAAACAGCGCCAACCGCTTCGTGTGAAGCAAATTCAGGAAATGTTCCAATTCCTCTTAGCAGCACTTGAACTCTGGTTCTTCCAACTTAGTCGTGAAACAGCACTTTCAATTGCCACATTGTCTGACTATAAGATATAAGCCACTGTACTCCCATTTCTGACTTCTGCTTATGAAAACAGTGGTAAATAGAAGTTTAATGCAGTTTTGACTGAGACTGTAGTTCTCTCTTTGTCTTCCTCAGCAGTGGTAATGATCCAGTGCCTATTTGCCAGTATATGCATTAGTGGCCTTTAGACAAAGCACAGCAGGAGCCTGATATTTAAAAGTACAGTAATTGCATGACAGCATCACTTAGTGGAAGTCTTGGTAAAACTGGAGGCTAAAGAGCTCTCTTGCAGCTTTTGCTGTGTTCAATAAGACTTATTTTGAACATACTTTTTCTAAGGAACTAGCTATTGTTTTACAAAAGTTTTACTTTTTTGTTTATTCAGTGTAGCACAGTGATTCAGTTCAACATGGGGAGCTGGGGGGTTTACCAAAGCCACTGTTCTCTGCCCTTCCCCAACCCTCCCCCCTTCGGGTATGTTAACAGCAGTCTGTGCTATTTTTCGGTGTTTCTGGGGATCTGGTACTGGGCTGAAGTGCTGATCTAGGACATTCAGATACTGAGGTCAGTCTTAGTTGTAGTTTATGTAGCTTTATAACATCACTGAGATTTTGGTGGTACTGGGACTGGAGCTTCCTTTCCTTTCTTCCCTCTGTTCTTCCCCTGAAATAATGTTATGAGAATATTGCTTTATGCAACTGGAAGGAATCCATTATCTGTGACAGAACTGGCTTATACAAAACTTAACTACTGGGGTCAGAAGCACTTCACTTTCTTCTTCTGAACAGAAATGTCAATACAATGCAATTTTCAGTTCTCTTGAGCTAATGCATAGCTCTGAATGAATTCATAGCAGGAAGTGCCTCCATTCACTGTTGCTGCAGCCCACACTGGTTTTCGTCCAGGAGACAGATGCCTTTGACCAGGTTGGGGCTATTTCTTCATCCATATGAAGCATCATCTACTTGGAATGAATGGATTTGCCCCACTAACAGTGAACTCTGATTTTTCTCTGATGTGTGAGGCTGCCTTGCAGAACTCAGAGATGGTTATTTCTGATTTGACAGAATCAACAGTAGAAAATTGGCTCCGAGAAATAACTGTATATTCATAGACTTTGTGGTAATATCTCATGAAGGTGTGATAGGCCAGGGCAGTCTGATTTAACTTTGAAGCCTGCTCTGCTTTGAGCAGGAGGTAGCACTGGAGACCTCTAGAGGTGCCTTACAACCAGAATTTTTTTGTGATTCTGTGACACCCTTGCAGTTTAGCAGGTCATCATATTGCTATTACATTCCTATTTTGTACTGCTTAATGCTCCCTTTCACAGTTCCACAGTAAAACACTTTACTTTCCTTTGGAAACATTACAGTCTTTGTTGCACTTTCAATGGCTCCCGAAAGAATTAAGAGATTTTGTGAATTACATTCAACAGTATTTTTGAGCATAGCTGCAAGACATGGCTGGGCTTTGGGAGTTGGTGGGTGTAGGTAGGAACAGATGAATACAGGAGAGTATTCTAAAGAAAAATATAAGTTTAATCCTAGTATTTAAGAGCATTTAAGTTGTGCTTCCTTACTCATTTCAGTTTGATCGTGATTTAAATTACCTGTCTGCTGTTTCTTTTTTTTTTTTTTTTTTTTTTCCCAAGGATTTTGCCTATAACTGGTGCCTAAAGCCATGTTCTGCAGAGCCAAAATTTTGTTATTTGAGGTTCAATTGATTTCCCCTTCAGTTTAAAGGGAGAGCTCCAGGACACCAAACATCAATACTGTAACATTGCAGATGCTGGGCAGGTGATGTGAAATGCACTGCACGTTTGAGTCTTTTCCTGTGGCTTTCCCTTTGCTCAGATGCCTTTTGCAATTTCTGAATTCTTTTTCCCATCACAGCCACATTCCCCTTTTAGTTCTGCTCTTTTAAAGAGAGCTTTATACAATAAAAAAAAAGAAAAACAACACTTTTTTTTTTTCCAAAGGGTTTCTGTACTCATTAGCATCATTGTGCGTCTGTTTTAAGTCTATCCTGCTTCATAAAACAAGTACCTCATCATTTCAGATCTGCTTGTATATTAACAGCTAATCAGCTTTTTACCCTCTGGTCTTCATGCCCTTCTTCACACAGTCCCTGACCCTTTTATCAGCATGCCTCCCCTATTTTGTTCACAACTTAATTTTTGCATCATTCTGTCCTCTTTCATCTCTCTGTGCTATGCATATTTCAATTCAGATTCTCTTCTATTCAATTAATTTTGTTCTATTTCCTCTGCCATTTGAAGAAGCTTCACTGACAAAATTGTTCACATAATAGAATTCCCTTTTCTGGTGCTCAGTCAGTAGCTGTGCATAGGCCTGATCACCCACAGAAGTCCAGTGGCATAACGTAATGGGCAGCTGTGCTACAGACATTAGCCCTAGATAAGGTACAGTGGTGTTGGTTTGTGCCAGTTTCAAAGAAGCTTTTTTTGAGTAATAATGAACCATGTTGTCTACTGCTGGCGTGGGTACCCAACAGTGTTCCCTTAAACACCACTGACAGCCTCGTGAGGGAAATCTTCAGAGCAGTAACAATATTAAGAAACTGGACCCTGGAACTAACACTGTATTGATAAGAAATAACCACCTTTCTTTATCTGGGGGAGACTTAGTGTATGAAGGATTTGGCTCCATGGAAGTAAAAAGAAGCAACTTCAACTTTGTGCAGGTTGGCAGAATTTTACCAAAGGAGCCTTAAGTCTTCTCTGCAGTGCTGATAGGAAGTAAAACAGCACTGCACAGCGTGCGAGCAACAGGCATGTCTGTACACATGGTCTGTGTCTGAATGTTGTAACCAACTGTATTTGGACGGGCATCCTCCAGTGAGAATCTCCCTTCTCTGATGGTTCACCTGGAATTTCCTAATAGCCCTTTGCCTTCCCACCAGTTTTGGGAAGCTCAGAATACAGGTCTGAACTCTGTAATGTGAGTATCTCCCTAATGCAGTTAAACATCTCTTATTTTAGATTATTCTCTTTCACCTCCTACTAATTTAGAATTATTTTGGATAATGTCTTTAGAAATAGCATAAGAAGCTGCTGATGCCAATATTTTAAAATAGTTATTCAGGAGGATTTCTGTGCAGGAATCATGGATAATTCCTGTAAGTTCATGGAAGAAGGTAGGTGAAGTCATAATTGTGTTTTTATCCTGAAACAGACTCCCAGTCACACCAAAAAAAAAAAAATCCTGAAGCTCACTCTGATAGTGCTTTCAACTTATATTGCCCAAATCCAAAGTCACTACAACTTGGTGAATTACTGTTGCGGCCATCTATGAGAATTCAGGTTAGTGCTGGACGGGTTAATGTTTTGGTGCTTACCATCTTCCAGTGCATTCTGTAATTTTTAACGTCAGCCTAGAGAGGACAGACAAGTTGCCCTGTAATTTGCTACAAAAAGATCATAAAACAGAGAGGCCCTGAAGAAAGATCACCAGTGATCTTCTAACGTCCTATACAGTGAAATCCTCTTTTTGAATCTTAAGTGAATTTATCTTAATGAAAGATGCTTAGTTAAAACTGAGCTTAGTATATTTACTGGGTGCTTTTGCACAGTTTGAAAAACAATTTTTGTAGACAAGTGCAAAAGCCTTCTTTCTCAGTGTGATTTTTAAGAAGGTTCATTAAAAATCAAAGTAAGTCACAGGACACAGTTTTTCTCTTGGGCCTCATCAAAACCAGCAATGATGACAGACATTAGCTTCAGTAGGGCAAACATCATCCGTGAATGTTACATATAACATTAATCAGTGTTATTCTGGTGGCTGTGTGGTTTAGTGTCAGTTTAAACAGAATAATTACCAAAGTGATACATTTCCCTCCCTTAACGTAATAGATTTCTAAATGGACTCAAAGGAAATGAAGGCATTACTTACTGGAAAGAAATGGCCGTGTAGCATATCACAGTCAGTACAGAGATATATGTATTTTTAATTAATGTTAAGCCCATGAAAGAAAGACGGTTTTTCTTTTCAGTTAAAACAAAAGCACACACAAATCCCCCACCCGTTTTGATCCTGGATATTAAGATTCTCTGGCATCTGGATTATTGGATTTCATGTATGTATATCAGCTGTCAAAATGTTGAATTAATTTTCTAAAAGTGCTGAAACAACACTGTGAAACATATGCCTTCATCTCCTAAGATCTGCAAAGTAACTGTACAGCTTTGTCTCTTGAGTCTCTAGGGTCCAAAGAACTGACTAGGTATTTCTCAGCTGTTCTGGCAGGGGGAAATACTTGGCTAATAGTAATGGGGCAAACTAAAGCAGTGACAAAACTCCTGGTGGTTTCTAAGGAGCAGGGTTTAGTTTTTAACTTTCCTAAAATCCCAGTGGATTCATAGAGTCTGATTCTGTATTAACAGTCACTGAATATCTGCTTATTGTGTACCATATATTGTGAGGGGGGGGAAAAAGATTTAGATGTTCTGCTACCAGATTTGTTCATGCCTTTGCATAATTAGGTGTATAGCTGCATTTTCTACTTCCTTTTGATATCCATTCTTGTGAAATCTTCTCAGCAATTGTAGGCTACAACTCAGTTCCAGGACATGTATGCATAGCTGAAAAGATATGACATTTGAACTATCTGCTAACCTTGCTGGGGTTCAGACCTGTGGTTCCAGAGGGCCTGTGGGCCCAGTACAGGCACAACACCACACCAAGGCTTAAAATGTGGAGACCACTTGGAGACTGCCATTACTTGACTAATTTGAGGTTCCATTCTCACTAGAACTTTTAATTCTAACTACCACAGTAGTTTTTCAGGTAAGAAGTTTTGGACCCCGGTTTTATCAGTAGTAGAATTCCAAATCTTTTTAAGCACAAATCTGTGAAATACAATTGTAAGATTAATTTAATCTTTATTTACTTCTGTTTCCAAATTGATTCTTGATTATATACAAAAACTCTACGTGCTGCCTTCTGGCAGTTCTTGAAAGGACTTTTTTCATAGCAATTAGTCATGCACTGTTTTAATTTAAAGTTTTGGGGTTTTTTTTCTAAAAATAATTAGAAAGCAATTCAATTAGGGCATCGTGTGTGTGTGTAAATGGTTTACATGCCTTGTGATGCTTAAAGTTCTGAGCAAGTAAATTTGGTTTTGTGTGTCAGAGTAGGCAACAGCAGGATTTTAATGAGATCATAATTTCATATAGCATTCAGCAACAGGATCATAATTAAAGAATGAGAGTTCGATATTTGGACTGGTGAAAAATTGGAAAGATAAAGAAATAGTCTGGGATATATAGGAGCATAGTGTAAAAGAACCTTTAAAGTATTCTCCATTTATTGGTAGAATATTAAACAGTTCACATTCAGTGTGTATGTGTTTTCCACCTGCTTGAGACAATATGAGGCTTCCTCTGATTATGAAACAACATGAAAATGTTAAGAATATTAGAAAAAGAGAAAAGGGAACATGATTTGAATGAACTCAGTATGGGCTTTCTTAGTTTACAGAGCAATATAATTTTAGTACACAACTAGGCAGACTTGTGTACTACAAATGTTTTTCGTAGTGCCTCTGACTCTGTAGATAGCTAAGCTGTGATTAGCTGCCTTTGCCTATATGTCTCCTGAAAGCAGCCTTCTTCTGAAGCGTGAGCAGTGCACGCTGAGCTAGAAACTAATTTAAAATCCTGACTTGACCAGTTCAGATATGTGCTAAGGGATAATGAAATGATTTTTATACAGGCAGATTTGCCTTCCTGAACCCTAGGGAATGATACCCTTCTGTTCCTGGCAGGATCCTGGCATTCAGTTTTTAAAAGGCACATACAAAATTGTACTTTGAAGTCAGTATCTAAATGAGTCGTTGTCCTAGTAATTTATTTGACTTGCATCTTTTTGAAGGCAGAAGGAAGAAGGGTGCTTTCTCTTTGGTTTGGATTGAACACAATTTATAATATTGCTATGTTATTAAAGATAGTAGGAGAAGGATGTAATATTAAATGAGAAGGGTGTGATGGGCCAATTTGGAGATAGAGGTGAGAGCGTCAGTCAACTGTGGCACAAAAAGAGGGCTAAGAGGAAAAACTGAAAGCTGAATACAAAAGAACTCGCCCCTCTCCTGTTCTTATACACAACAATTGCATCAAAGACCATGATAAGCATCAGCTTGATGAAATTTCAGGTTGGCACTGTCTCCTATTTGGGTAATGAGGTGTCACTAAAATAAAGATCACAAAATGTAAGTACAAAAGAAGGAAGCCTGCCAGGCTTTGTTAAACCTGTACTTTTGACTGCAGTCTGAAGATTGTCCTGAATACTTTATGCAATGAAAATTTGAAACAATGTGATTAACCTTAACTGTGTCATTAATATATAACACTGGTTTTGAAATGTGCTGTGCTGCTCTGTTAATACAGTATTTGTAATTGATTAGTATTTGTATTGATTAGGCAGAAAGATGCACTTTCACGAACAGGGTACCACCTGCACACACACACACACAGGCACAACAGACTCCTGCTAGAGGAGCATTCGTAACTTAAAACAGGCAAAGCAATAGGAGCAAATAGGTACAGATTTTAGTTCTTACCTGTTATGCAAACATTTAAGATCATGATTTGAATAGTTCACAATTCAAACTTTTATGAATAATTTAAGCATCGGTAGTACTACCATATTACACGTAATCAAGACTATCACTCTACACAGAGTTTAATCAAATGGGCCATATATTAATTCCACTGAAGTTAATTAGAACTTTTCTACTGATTAAATTTGAATCAGCATTGAATGCAAATATTGCTTTAATTTTATAACAACTTCTGTTTAAATAATCAGAATGCTTTTATACCTGCTTCCATTGAATATATGCCTGAGACGTTCTGGGTCAGCAAGAATCTTGCTTACTTTATTTCATTCTGGGTATTTGCTGGAAGTTACTACAGTTACTACTAAACATGCTCATTTGTGTTTCTCCTTCCATGTGTTTGCCCTGATGCTAACAATACAATAAGCCTTGGAAGGATGCTAACGTGCTCCTCTATTACACATCACAGTCTGAGAAATGTCAGTGCCTTTAAAGAAAAGGATTCTTTCCAAACTGCATAGTTGGAAACCTGAGGCTTAATGATATGGGGTTTACCTGAAATCACCATCTCACAACTACGCTTAGCTGGGGAGAGAACCTGACAGTCCTGTCCCCAACTTCTGCAATATACATCCTAAGGAATCATATGCCAATCTTATTTTACCATTTTATTGCCATAATTCCATTTGTTATCCAATATTCGTCAGATGTTTGAGAACCTTGGGTCTTAATTCTTACATGCTCTATAAATAAATATGCTGGTTCTTACTGGATTTAATTATTTCCCTAGAAACAGATCTCAGGATTTGGAGAAAGGCTGTGATTTTTTATTTTGCATGGTTTCTGCAGCAGGGTGTTGTGACTTCGTGGAGCTGCATGATATTACCAACTAAAGTGTTAGAAAGAGACGCAAGGCTGTGAAAGTTACGCGAGTTGTGAAGTAGAGGTTTTCCATCTGCAAAATGGATGATTGTTGGAAGGCAAACTGATCAAAGAGTTTGCCCCATGTTTTCTACTATGCTATCTGACAGTAACTAATATTCAGGCAAAATAATGAACCTCCTTATTTTTATTTTATCAGCCAAATTTTGGCACCTAGAAATTAAACTAATTTTGAAAATACCCTTCATCATTTTTCACTGAGATTTTGATGAAGCGATGACTGGTTTATCTGAAATGTTGCCCTTACATTAATCTTTGTACATCTGCACGATGAGTGGAAATTTTGAGGCTAATGCTATTTTTCATCCCATCTTTGGTATATTTGTCTCTAGGATTGCTAAGCATTTACGTTTTAAAATTATTATTCATAGTAAGCATTATGCCTAATTTGCAACAGCGCTACAGATTTATATCAAACTCAGGATCATATGTACAAATCTGTGAAATTAATTTGATCTTTTGGTTTGTACTTTCAAGTATATATTTATTCTTTGCCAAATAAGAGGAGTTTTATATGACCATTTGAGGGGTTTACTTAAGGTATTGAACTTTCCATGGAGTGTAAGGGATCACTACTTAATGTTGTGGACTATTAGTCTTATAACAGTTTTATTAATAACATGATCACTTTTCCTTTGTAATCTATATATTTTTTTCCTCCTTTTGCCTACTTCCATATTTTAGAAGAATTAAAGTAATGATGATAGAGTTATTTTAATTGTCTCTAGATGGGTGTATAAAATGTCTCATGAAGGCTGTACCTGAGTGCCCTTCTGAAACAACTAACTGGTGATAAATCAGGCAGTGAGGGTAGTGGCAAAACCAAATTACAGACGTGTTTGGGTTTAAAGAATCACTTTGCTTCATGGCCACCTTAATGTACAGCAAAATAAGAACAAACTTTATTACCTAGTTGCGGATACATTCTCAGAAATTAAATGGTGTATTTAATGCTTTACATTCCTTGGCAGGTTTTTATGTTGTACACTTGTGGAAGAAACTTTTTTTAAAAAGTTTGGTGAGGTAAACAGTCTATTTTAGCCTGGGAAAACAATACCAGAACACAAACAATAATTAGCAAAGGCTGCACAAACTGCTGCTTTGTGCCAATAACCTGAAAAGTACAGAACTTGTGTTGACAATTCAGTCAAAACAGCCAGGTCCTAGGTCATCTTGGGGAGAGAAATGCTAGATTTCAATCACTGCTCCAGATCCTAGATTGCTAAAACTGCTTTGAAGTTCTCTTATGATCTTCTGTAGAGAGGTTGAGAATCAAAATTGCAGAGAAGTTAAGAAGTAAAAGGATAAAAGAAGCAAATCCTGAAAAGAAATATGTTCAGAGGCTTTGACTTTTTTTTTTTTCAGGTTTTGCTTTACAAGACTCTTTTTAAAAAATCATCTTCAGTGGTCAAATAACTATTAAAATCAGTCTACCTATGCCAAAAGGAAAATGCAGACTTGGAAGCTAAATTTTGGCTTGCTAATTTTGAAAGTGTGGCCCTGATCTCTAGATAGATGTTAGGAGATGCTGCATTTAGAAAATTACTTTGGTGATCTCACATTACCCACAATTCTTAACAAGCAAACCTTTTGTTTATTCTGAAGGTGCTACAGTTTCTTGTCTGAGCTAGTCTGATTGAACAGCAAGAAATCACATTTTAATTGGACAATGTATCTGTTGGTGTAATTTTTTTTTTCTTCACAATTAGTCATTCACAATGGCAATCAGTTGATTGGAATTTATAGCACTGGCTGTGTCATAACTCTCTCCAAGACAAACATCCCCCTAATTCCAATTCCAGTATGAGAACTCATATTACCTCTGAATTCTTTCCAAACTAGCAGGATATAATGTGTTCACTCTACTGCAGTATACTTAATAAAATAAATCAGGAGTAACAGTTAATGGAAATGTTAAGGTATATAACTACATGGAAAAAGAAAAAAAAATAGAGGGGAATATTTTTAGGTATATAAACTAGTGTAATTTCCCTTTCCCTATGCTATCTCTTCTTCCTCACCAGGGTAATGATCTGTCTTATCACTGAAGTGCCTCTACTAAATCTATTGAAATGTCAAAAGCGAACTAATATTTACATCAGAATAATAACTACAATTACTTACCCACTTTCCAATTCATTTAGAGTGAATTATTCTTTAGTACTGTGAGAAATTGAGCCTTTTTGTAGTACTGGAATTAGTTTAATTAATCCTTTTTCACATACAGCAGGCTGATAAATGAAATTCAGCCTGTAATTAGGGGTGCTTTGAGTGATTGACAGTTTTATTTATTACAAAGAGCAGTACTCTCTTACCTTGGAGTTTTTTCCAGTTTTGCAATTAATGATTTCAACTGGGGAGCAGATCATCATTCTAGAAGGACTTTCCAAACAATATTTTTAGGGACTTTTTGGCATCATCTATCAATTGTTGCACACTTGTAACCGTTTGATTTGTAAAAATGACTGATAAAGAATGCAATGTGTAATACCAAAAGTGGAGCTGAAAAGTTTGTAGGAGCTGGAGAATATGATATATTTGTCTAGTAGAATTTCCCACAAGTTGACATCCTATTTTCATCAGGAAGGAGAAAGGGTAATTGGATTTAAATGTCAAGATGTTCCTTCTGTAGGTTTGAAGTCGCACATCTATTTTTTCAGCTACAGTTTTTGCTTGTGATTATGAAAACTGTACCCACTTGTCACTGAAGATGACAGTAAAGAATTCTCTAGGAGTGAGTTAAATGTTGAACCATAACCTGAAGATTTGACACAAGCAGCATAACACCACTGGTACAGATGAGAAATAAATTATTCCATTGGATTTGGAAGATCGTAGGTGAAATAGTGTTTTTACTAAGAAGCAACTCAGATGGAGCTAAGAAAGATTAATCCAGCAACATATTTCTAATTGAGGAAAATACAGATGTAGATTTCCAAGAAGTGAAGACAGTTGCCTACAGGAGGAAAACACTGGCAGATTTGTTTTCCTATCTCCTACATTTTCTAGATATTTAGAAGCAAATGGAATGCAACATCCCTAGAACGATAGGTGTTCCCCTAGATAAGCACTTGCATGTTTGAAATAGTAACAGGAGCTTTAATTAATGGTGTAGAAATGTGCAGATAGCTGCTAATACAATGCACTTGGCAGTAATTCTGTTACATGCATTTGACTTGCTGCTACTCAATAGATGTTGGCTTCTCTTGGCTCCCACTGAACTCAAAAATAACCAAGGAGCATGGTTAGTTAATTAAAATTGACTAAGTAATAATTGTCATCTTACTTCAGGGACGGGGTGTCTGGGCTACATCTTGCTTATTTTTCTAGAATCTCCTTGAATTAGAGGAGAACCTAGGGAGTTTCTCTTGAGTTGCTGAGGTTCAAGGAGAACCCACATGAAGGCCATCTTCAAGTGTTGGGTTCATATTCCTGTTGTGTGTCATGTTCAACTGTAATGGATTACCTGTGTAAGGACACTACTTGTGAACAAGGATAGTATCATTTCAGTTATAGATCTATGTGTGATATTTGTTATAACAATGCTAAATATACTTAAAGTTCTGAAAAGCAAGTCTATTTTGTTTTAAAAGAAATGTTCTTGGTATGTGTGTTACTTTTTCCTATTTATAGCTCAGGTGTTTTTGAGATTACTTGTAATGCTTTAGGAAACACACAACTCAAGGATACTGTTTGATACTGAAGTAATTTTTATGTATCTCTGTCAGTCTGTGAACTCTATTTTGAATATGAATTATCTTTGCTTTCTCATATTCTCTTCTCTTTTCGCCCCTGTTCTGGACTGGTATCTCCAAGCTCCAATATCATTAAAGGCCAGTTCACTTGGAGTACTTCAGCATGTAAGATTGTACCTTGGTTTAACAAGGAAATAATAATATCAGGGAATGAATTAGGGAGCTATGATTCTTGTTGGGTCAGATAAAGAGAATGCATAATGAAGAGGGATGGAGGGTTTAAAACCAGTGCATAGCTACTCCAAGATGAGGGAGAAGTATGATAGTGAGGGAGAAGCAGCCCTGGCCCCTAGAATTGAGTTTGGCCCTAGCTCTAATTGGTTTCTAATCGATGTCTATTTATTCTGCTTTATCTTTTAAGTGAAGAGCATTTAGAAACCTGATGGTGGTGGTAGAGCTCAGAAACTTTGTTCCAAACTGACTGGTGTGCTACACAGTATGCTTGCGACAGCTCCCTGGGTCAGTTAAATCTCCACAAGGTCTTGCATGTACCTTACTTGTCCGTTGTTAGAATAGGTGGGCTTAGAAATTGCATTTGGGTTAAAGTCTCAGCTTTTGTTCAGATGCTGGTGGCCAAAACCCCATGGCATAGTGAGAAGAGACAAAGCCACAGTACTAATGCAAAGCAAGTTGATCTTACTGGGCTTGCTCAGATTTGTGAAAACATTATTTTATTGCTGTTCCTAAGTAGTTCCTTTCGCTGAGCATAGGCAAAACATTTAGTCTTTTACAGGTTAGAAATGACACTTTATCTAGCGATTGCAGTGGAGGTGATTTGTGCAGTTTTCCTTCTTCCCACATGCTTGACAGTTCAGTGAAAAGAAGGTGGGAGAGTGTGAACACTGTCTGGGGCCAGGGTTGATTTGCAAGGCTCCTCATGGAAAAGAGGAGAGTAAAAGTTTTGATGTTCCACTAATCTTCAGTGCAGCAGGTGACTGACAAGCATCTGGAGAGCATTTCTCCCTTTCCTCCTCTGGTGTATTCTCTGGCTGCTGCTGATGTACCAAAGCTGCTCTGTCAGAAAGTCTAATTTGACAGTTACAAACTTCTAAATAACTTCAGATTTCTGAGTTACTTAATGAAAACAATTAACAAGAGACACCGGGGTTGGGAGCAAGAGCTATCAAATAACCTA
Source organism: Megaceryle torquata (assembly GCA_024611175.1). Taxonomy (NCBI): domain Eukaryota; kingdom Metazoa; phylum Chordata; class Aves; order Coraciiformes; family Cerylidae; genus Megaceryle; species Megaceryle torquata. The sequence goes on along the minus strand of JANIJG010010009.1, from coordinate 63,143 downwards.
CTGTTGTTGATACTTTTATGCTTTTTATGGTGCCTTCTGGTTCCAGTGGCCTTGGTAATGAGATACATTTGCAATCACTAAAATTCTGTAGGTGGACAGTAATAATCAGATGATAGATTACATGTGGCAGGGTAAATGTGTGGCAAAGACACAAATGCAAATCCTAGTTCTTACAAATAGCTCTGAATGAGCTTTCTTATCTGTGTGTCATAAGCATGGCTTCCTTCAGACAATAGATAATCAGGGAAGTAGATTTTAGTCTTTTTTTATCTAAGGATGAAAAACTACAATCATTTTTTTAATACAGTTTTACCAGTATATATATGGATTTAGCAACTGAATTAAAAATATTACTATTTTTTTATTTTAACATCACTGCATATTATCACTTTACAGTCCTATGGGTATCATTACTCACTGGGCTGTTATTCAAATGCTTTTTTAATATTTACCCTTAAATAGAATTTTTGTTTGTACATTTGACTTTTGAGTTATTAGTTGGTTGGGAGCTTCAGGGTGTGGTGGTTGATTTTTTTTGTTTGGATTTTTGTGGTTTGTTTTTTATTTAGTTTTTCCTTTTAAATGTATGAAGGTGAAGGAAATGAAACCTCTCATTTTCCACCAGTTTGGGTTGACTGCTGTACCTGGCAAGGCTCCTTCTGTACGTCACCAGGTTGTTTAGGACCTTATATATACTTAATTCACTCCCTGAAGCTATTTTTCAAATTCCATCTGCTATATGCAGACAATACAAATTCCTCTTGTGCTGTGACTCCTCAGTGGCCCTATGTAGTCTGATATTGGGATGCCTGGTAGATGTGATGAGAGTTATAACTCCATTATTATTTCTGCGATATTCAGTTAAGAAGGAATATTAGGAGTTAAAGGTCTTGAAGAAGCAGCCAGTTTAAATTGATTTAGAACCATTAAATGCTCATCTACTCATTAAATGCATGGGGAAATCCTGTGGATTCCTTTTTCCCATGATATTTCTTTTTCCAGCCAGAGCTATGTACCTTATCTTAATGCATCTGAGCGGGGCAGAGGGGAGTTGTGTAGGTGGTGGCTGTCAGTGGGGCGGCTGCCCCCACCAGTTGCGAAGGGAATTCAGTGAAGTGGGTTAGGAAAGTGGAGGAATGTTTTAAGGTTGTTAGTGCCATATTAGTGGGATGTTCCAAGAACCTGAGGCATTGTATGATCTGAACAAATACAAGTTCCTATCTTGCACGTTACCTTTCCCCTGATGGAAATGTGCAGAGTAAGACTAGAGAGCCTGAAGCCTTTCTGCAGCCCTCAGTCCAGAGCTGGGCAGAACTGGAGGAGATACAGGCACAACCCAATAGACTATGAATAAAGGAGGAAGCTGAAGAATTAATCAATCACTATTTTTAAAGCTGCAGGATCTTACCTTTATTTATTTTTTTTTCCCCCTAATACATGCAGGTTTCAAGGCCCAGGGGGGAGGTCCATGTGGTCTTTCCTCTTTGATGCTGTTTTAATTTCAAATGCTTTATAAAGAGTCATGGGGCAGGCATAGTGGCAAGCTGAAATCTAGTATGTGTAAGAAGTTTTTTCTAGGCTTACAAGTTTTAGGGACAGCAGCTTTTGAGAGGATGACGTGTATCTACCTCAATGATGCCTGACAGATGTCTATCTAACCTGTGCTATAAGGAATTCTAGGGTTTCCTAAACATATCTTAGCCACCTGTTCCATTATAATTACCTTTTGTCGTATAGAGTTTTTTCCCAATCTAAGTCCTTTTCACTGAAAATTAAGCCAATTATGTCTTGTCCTCTCCCCAGCAGACACAGAGAATAATTCATCAAGCTACCTCTTAGTAAGACCCTTTTACATTAAGACAGTTCATCTCATGTCCTTTTCTGATCCTCTCTTTTCTACATAGAGGGAAAAAAAAAAAAAAAAAAGCTGAATCTTTTAATTTTCCTCTATTTTTTTCCAAAGCTTTTAGAATTCTTATTAACTCCCTTGAACCTCCCTGTTCTGATCTGCCTGCTCTGACAGGGTGTGCCTAGAAGCCAAAAAGATTAATTTCTTTTCAGGCTCCAGATCTTAAGGATGCCTGGTCCTAGCAATCATGAACTAAACCAAGAGTCTTTTGAGTGTCTTGTGTATTCGGTTGTTGTACATCATATGAATGAGCATATGATCCCCTTATAACACTTTGAGCATTTCCTTAGCTAAACATGAAAATTACTGAATTATGATCTTCACTTCTATAACCAGTCTTTCCAATAACACCATACAAGGGTTTTTTTGTCTTTTTAAAGTTTGTTCCCTTTCTGTTTTATAGCATGTTCAGTGACAGCAAATGCTATAAGCAAAATACAGGAATAGTGTGTCGAGGAACAAGGGAAATTCCCCCAAAGTACATTTGTGTGGTCAGTTAGAAAGCATTCTTGTTATCTATCACTGGATTTTTTTCATCTCTTCATAACATTTGAGTGCACATTGTGTACGATAGAGTATGCAGATGTTTGATGTGATTAGTAATTTCTGAAGCTGGCAATTCTTAAGTGACTACATTTCCAATGATAGCAGGTTCCTTCCTTGTTCTTGTAATTGTTCTACTGAATAGTTACAGATCAACAAATGCTGAAATAAATATTTCAAAACATGGGTTGTTTTTTTTAATTGTTGTGACCCACATTTTGACTGAAAATATTTTTATTAACACTGAGCATTCAATTTTTGGCATTTAGGATAGTAATCATCTTTAATGATGATGGTTTGCTGTAATGCCTGAGCGATTGAACTATTTTGTGTGCTTCTGATATAATTTTTAATTTTTTGATTTACTTGGAGAGAATCACATTATGTAATGGAGCAGACTGTTATAGTTGTAAAATACCACCATATAAGGTGGAAATTCAGTATGGTAACAAGGGCATTTAAGATTATAGCTTTCTAGAACAATGCTGATGAGAAGTGATGTCCTTCCCAAACTAAATGCAGGATTTAGCTCCGTCTTAATACTTGTCCATAGTTGTAATCTTAAGCAGAAGTGTAATTTTCAGAACTTTGAAGTGTCCTCATGACTGTGGTTTTGAAAGGTGTTTCATAAATGACAAATATGAAAAAAAAGAGAAGCTTTTGAAGACCTTTGACTTGTAGCCCCAAAAGTTAGAGGAAATTTGTTTTCTGGCTTTGTCCCAGTTCCATCAACTATGTTACATAAAAATCTCTGGCTTGCACAGGCTGTCAAGTTTTAAATTTCTGAATAAATTAATTTAAATACAAATTCAATTATTGAAGAAAAATGTTACCAATTACGTAAAGGAGAGGAAAATGAAATATAAGTTTATGCAGAAAGGAAACTTACTCTGATATTCTACAATAATTTAAATTGCAAGAGCTGCTTTGAAGTATTACACAACTGAGTGTGGATAAAGTTGAGTCTAGTTCCAGGCACAGACCTCTGATATGGACAAGGTGCTAAGTATATACTTCTTAGTCTACTAGTCAGCAGTAAAGTCTTCTGTCAGTTCAGACAAGCTCTGAAACAGATCCTGCCTTCTGCAGTTGTGATCTTTCTATTTTCTCAAGCTTCCTATCCCCAATAAAATATTAAACAGAAAATATAATGTCTTTTATAAGGTTGTGACCAAATAAGAGTTAAATCCCAATCAGTGGCAAAACCCTATTGATGAATTTTTAGGTTGGATGAACAGATGTCATTGGATTAATCTCACCTCCCCCCCAAGTGAATCCAGGAAATTATGACTTGGGTTTCTGCTGACCAACCTCTTTTGTCATATTCCCTTCAAACAAACCTTGATTTTTGCAGTGTGTGTGTAGGATTCCTGCATGGCCTTTCTGTTCTGCAAGCTCATGCAAGGCTGTGAAGTAGTGTTTCCCTTGACCTTGCTCATCTGAGGACTCTGCAGGATTAGAATAAACACTGAATTGGGACCAGAAATTAAGGGAACAGAGCTCTATTTTAACAGTAACAAAATTAAATGAGTACTGCATTTAAACTTCACCTACCTGGTTTTAATTTGGAGTTTTAGAGTTGCTGTCTGAGTAGTTTCACTGAATTTCTTACACTCTTCTTGTCCATTGCCCTCCTAGCGCTTCTGTTTTCTTTGCAACAGCATCAGCACAATTTCTCTAACTCACTTTATTGTATTGGCAATGTCCTTAACCGGTGACAGCTAAGGCAACACATTTCTGTTACTGGTTTCTTCTTCTGTAATTTATAAGATTGATTACTTCCCCTTTCCTGTTAATACATCTTCAGTTTATGATAGCCAATATCCTTGGCAGTACCTTAAGCAGAAGAGGAATCTGACTTACAGTGTATAGCGAACCACAGCTTTATTCACCAAGTTCATTTTAATCTCTGTATCTGCAGTCATAAAATGCAATGCAGTTATTTCTTTATCTCTAAATTAAAGTAATTGTGGGGGTAGATTTATGGAGGGGTTTGGTTATAGCAATGGAAGTTTTTGTTGGATGATTCTGAAAGCTGCAGAACTGTGGATAAACAAATTAAAACAGTTTCTTGCTGCATGTGAGGTGTTAGGATGCCTAATGTCTTATTAAAAAGTAGGATTCAGAAATCTATGAATGTGTTTGTCATTGCAGAGATGTAAGAAAAGGTTGAGACTAAATTTGTTTCTGAGCTCCCTGTGAAAATATTGTGGCTTACATCCAGCCCCCTTTAGCAACAGTAATTTCCCATTGTGAAACAAAGGAATGCCAAGATTTGTCAGGTATTTGTGTATAGCAATTACATACTGTGTTTTCAGTTAAGTCTATTGTCACCAGCTAGATATAAAGTAGAAGATAGGTTTGGGTAAGGGAAGATATTTTCCTTTATAAAGTTCTGTCTAACGAGGATTTGAAATATTTTTCCCTTTGCTTCAGAGTAAATCCCCTTCAGGAAGTGGACTTGCAGTTGCATGTGACCAGGTTGTGGTGTTTTCCCATGTTCTTGTTTTCTACTGAGCTGCTGTCACTGCCCTTGGACATAGTCTGTGTCATGGCAATGGTGAACTGAAATCATCTGCTGAAAGAGCCCTAGTTGAGGTTTACAGTGCACCAGAGCAGGCCAAAAGCCTGCACAGTCAGCTGCAAAGACTGAGATGAAGAGAAGTAACTTAGAAACTGTGTAATTCAATTGTACTTTAGTTGTGCATTTGTACGCTTCTCTTCCCAGGCAATTTCTTTAATAGGCCCTGGAAATTATGATGCATTCCAGTGGTGTTTCACAAAGTTTTGGAAAAGACCTATGTTAAAAATGTCCTTTTTCTCAAAGGTGGTGTTACCTCCTTCCTACTAGTGAATCTAAGCCATTTTGATTGCTGCTGTATTATGTCTGCCAGGGATGACTTCTTCCCCTAAGAATTTGCTGTTAGTTTTGGAATGGATTGAGGCTCAGGATTTCTATCATCTATATGCTAATATTTTAATCAGATGAATTCTCCCTCCCTCTTTTTACCTAATGAATGATGATCTTTCTTTTCTGCTCCCTATCTAGTAATATATTTAGACATTAAGTATAAATCTTTTTAGCAAATTAATTGCTTAGGTGTGTTTGCCATATAATAAACTGTTTATTTGGGAGAGCAAATGTTTTGTTTAAACAGGAAAGCAAATTCCCTAGCATCCTTTGGGTTTTTTTTTTTTTCCTGGTTGTTGTTTCTGTTTGTTTGTTTGGTTGTTTTTTAGGTTTTTTGTTTGGTTGGGTTTGGGTTTTTTTGTGTTTGGTTGGTTGTTTGTTTGTTTGTTTATGGACAGAGTTAGCCACTGCAGCATGGTTATAATAATAATATAAAGCTAGTATGCTCTATTATTGTCACGGTTTAGGGTCAGGGTGGCCCCTTAGAGCTATAACAGATGCTCTCTGTTAACCCCACTCCCTCCCCAAAGGGGAAGAGAAAGGGAATAAGAGA
>JANIJG010010009.1:40235-57127 GCA_024611175.1 Megaceryle torquata | reverse complement strand
CAGTCAGTTAGAAGAACTGGGCTGAAAAGTAAGATCACTGAACAGAACCAGCTCTGTTCTCACCCAAACCAGGACAATTATGAAGACTCCAAGTACATAATATAGTAGATCTATTATGTGAAACTACATTGAACTAAAAAAACCTCATTTGACGCTTGAAGTCAAGGGAGTCAGTTCACATTCTGTTCAAATACATATTCTTATTTGCGTTCTTCACTGACCATTCACTGGGAAAAAAGTATTCTTGTCTTGCACTCAGACATATTTTTGTTCCCTCCTGCCCTGAGCCTTCAGCGATCCAATAAAAGTCCTTCATATAGGTGCAAAAGCATGTGCATTGACTAAAATATTAAGGCCTCTGTTTTCCACCCTGACTACATTACAACATTTTATGTTAACTATGTCAGCTGAATAAAATGACATACTAAAATAAAAGTCCCGATCCTCATTCTTCAGGATGAAAATGACTTCATTACCTTACATGGATCAGTATATAGCATCACGAGTAAAAGAGAAAAGAGTAAAGTTGTTCATAGTGAGCCTTTTTAAATCAGGAGAGCATTTGTCATGCAAGCCATGTGTTTGTTAAAGGACAGGATATTCCCAAGATTCCGCTTTAAGGCATTTGTTAAATGTGACACAGGCTGAAGGAGAACTTTCAGTGTATACTGTAGAGGTACCTGCTGGGTGAGATGTCCCTGCAGAAAGAAATCATCAAACCAGTAGACTGGAATGGAGGTACTAGCTGATGATTAGGCCAACCATCAATGCCAGTGGAGAAGAGGGTACATTTGAGGTAGATGTAACATTTGCAATGAACACTCTAACAGAGTTATTTACACACACGAATATTTTACACTTTAGATGTCTGATAGTGAGAGTATTAATGTTAGGATTAAAAGACTTGACCCTACTGCTGCCCCTTGCAGAACCCCTACAGATGCTAAGAGTGGTTCTGGCATGAAGTTCTGCAGTGAAATGCTTTAAAAATTATGCCAAAGAGGGAGAGAGAAAAAGGACAAAGAAGCAACATAGAGGCTGTGCATTTTGGATTTTAAGAGTAAAGTGGAGCAGCTGTGAGTGAAAGATCCTTTAAACAAAGACTGACACAAACCTGTGAAACGACCTTTACCTGGAGTACTGTGGATGTGATCAGTAAATTCAAGAAAAGCTGAGGTGCTGTGTGCTAGCTTTAACGAGCTTCATGGAAAGGGCAAGCATGAAATTAAAGACGAATTAGTTTGTTACAACTTGGATATTTGTCATCTTGTTCAGGAGAGATGTTTTCAATTATTTCTGGCATAAGAGTTGAGATTAATCAACAGTTTTAAAAATTAAATGCTTGGAGCAGTTTGGGAAAGATGTAATGTCTTCTGTATTCATCTGAGCCTGTGATACTGGAGAGAGGGAGGGAATGAATGAATGAATGAACAGCCTGAGTTGAAGCTTTGGGTGTGTGAGGAAAGGGAAAAAATTAAATACATACAGGAGATACTTTTAGAAGTGGCTAAATCACATCAAATGTAGTTATACAGTGCTGTTTCTGCTTGAAAGGATGAAGCTAAAACTCCTTGATTCATATGGCATATTAGAGATCTCCTATTTATTTTAGCTTTTACTTACCAAAATGAATCTGTAGAGAGATTCTATCCAAGTGAAAAAAGAAAAATAAAAGAAAAAGAAAATAATGGTTTAATTGTTTTGACTTTTCCACTCCTGTCCTATAACTCCCAAGAAATCCCTAGTTTGTAATGTTGGCAGAAAAAAAAGCTACCAGTTCAGGGGGCATTGTAACTAACAGTTGTTGGGACTGTGGGTGAGTACACATCCGTGTGTAAAGGAGCACCTGACTTGAAGGTGGTTATTTTTGATGGAGAGTGTGACTGGGTTGGCACTAACAGAGTGGAGCTGTGTAAACAAGTTTCTTGCCAAGCCAGTTGTGATTGGAGCCCCTAGTAATAGGAATTTCAAATGGGGGATTAGAGATTCCAGAGTAGCTTTAAATTAGAAATAAAGTCGGCCAAGTTGGTGGAAGCACTGTCAACAGCAGCCCCTTTCAAAATTACAGACAACAAAATGGTTTTGCAGATTTTACAAACAAAAAAGGAGTACAATTAATGTTTTTAAATTATCTCCTGTAATGTTATGGGCAGCTAACAAGTCTGCTGGTCAGTTTATAAATAAAACTGGAATAAGAGATAAGCAGCTATTTGCTGATAGTGTGATACCTACACATGCAGCTTCACCTTTTTGAAGACACAGAACAATCAATGCAAGGGTTGTAATTTGTGTGACGAACTGACTAAAGAGAAGATTGCAACAGATCCTATTAAAAGGGATATTATCAGATGGCAATTACTAATGATGTTCCTCAGAGATCAGTCCTGGCTTTAAGCCTGCTGGTATTGATTAATGATGTGTGTGGAAGAAGTAGATGGGTACTGAAACGTGTGGATGGTGTGAGTGGAGTGAGGTGCTGCTAACACTAGAGACAGCAAAATAACATACAACATTCCTAGCACAAATTTGCTATTTCTACACTTTCAGGGATCAAACATAACTCTATACTATGACCATAAAGCTTTTGGAAGTGGTGGAGGCGGAAGAGGTCTGGTGGGCTGGAGAACAGCTGGAAGTGCGGTGTGAGATGGGCAGGTGTGGCTCTGGTGATGCCTGGCTGGGTGCTGTTTAACAGCAACAAAGAAACCCTGGCCCAGGTGAACTGGCCTGACTTCCAAATGGGGCAGTTGTGGTGGAGGGGATAAAAACTGTTTCAATATGGAGCTGTGGAAAGGACTACATAGGACTACATTCCACACAAGGAGCTTTCTTCCACATCAGAAACTAAGAGCTTGGTAAGAGTCCTTGGATTCTGCGAGCAGATATACATAAGGGGATTGAAAGGAGACCAGGTTACTGTTTGTAGCAGTATGAATTGTATTAATACTATATTGTAGAACTCCTGTTGATCATCTACAGAGGTGGAAGATGCTGTTCTCCCTTTGACTGGTAATTTTGTTTTTTTTTTCCCCTCCTAAATTAGCTGTTGAAGTGTTTTGAGCTCCACAGCTCCTTGCATTCTCTCAACCAGGGTATCCATTAAACACTTTCCTGAGCCTGGATGTCTTGATCAGGTGGCTGTATCTGTGCCATGCTCCTCTTTGTGGCTTCACGTAGCTGAATTGCCTACTTTTTGAAACAGTGCTCCACATTTTTCCAACTCTGAGTCAATTCTGTTCCTTTTTCTTCTGAAGCTCACCCCCTGCCAAAGGTATTTTTTTCTTTCATGCTTAGGTGTGCTTGGGCTAAGCTATGATACTACTTGATGGGTGTATATGTGAGGGTTTTTTTATTTCTCACCAGGCTATCAGAGCTGGAAAATCTCACATATTACAGCACGCTGTTTCTTTTGTCCGGGTGGTGGAAGGCATATAATGCTCATTTTTAAAGTCTGTTATGAGTCTACTTTATGTTAATTTGCTATTGAATTATTCTGCCTTGAGCTAGGAGCTTTAGGAAGCACAGACTTCAGTATTAGATAAAAACCTATTCAGTCTACTTTGACATCAGTTCTCCATGCTGCACAATGGTCATTTATTTTTAAACTACAATTTCCTCTCTATTTGTATTGGAGAACAGTATGTGAATGCACAAAGGAACGTCACGAGAAGTGATCAAAGTGGCCACCTACCACACCTTAAGAAGAAAGTAAAGGCTTGATTAGAAAGATGCTAAAGTTAAAATCATGGAATTGAACACCATAGTCTAAAATGCACCTGCATCTGTCATTATTCTTCAAGTGGCTGAAAATTCTAATAAATTAACTTTATACTGTTACCTTAGAGTATCTATGGTACACTGGGAACTCTCTAAAAACTGTGGCATTCTTGTTTGTTTTGCATGCAGTTGACAAATATTATCTCAGAAAATAGGTAGTACAGGGTCACGTGGTTAGCAATTAGGATATACAATTTTCTGGAGTTAATTTCCCATTATGTGAATATTTTTCTCTTCTCTCCTTATTTTCCACTCTGAGGTTATTAAAAGCCTTAATGGAATAGCAATTATTACAGCATGTTTGGATTTACATTGGCTAAAATTTCACTGAAGCTGTGAAAAATATTAATTAGGTTCCTATGGTGGCAGCTTGTGCCATCCTCTGCCGCTGTACTGCAGGGGTCCCTCGTGTAGGTGCTGCTGACAGAGCTGTCTTTGCTCTCTGGATTTAAGCAGTGGGAAGGACCTTGGCTAACTCTGTGCCTTTTGCCAGGGATGATACAGACTCTTGTCTCTGCTGCAAGGGAAGAGCTGACAGAAGTCAGCACTTTGCTCTTTTAAAACTTGATTTTTCCAAAAAAATGCTGCCCAGATCAGCCCAGTGTTATCAGAATGATAACCTTACAGGTCTTTTCTTCCCTGAATTTCAAGACATCTTGGATGTTGTGAAATTTCATTGACTGGTGTGATAGACCATGCATTTATATTACTGATAACCAATTTAGCTTCTGGCCAGCAAAAGAAAACCACTATGAGCCAGCAGTCCAGGTTTATGCTGCATGTCAGGCCTCACCTGCTTAGGTGCAATCTGCCTACAAGTCTGAAAAATCTCCAGACTTGTTCTGTGGCAATAAAATTTCCCCAAAACTGAATTATTAACAGGGAGGTTTCTGGATTTTGAACGTGAAGCTTCAGAGGACAAAAAAGTATTATCAGTGGGAACAAATCATTCTTTCAGCTTCATGTTCACCATGACACCTCCAATATTTAAGTAGCTGTGGATGCACATAAATTTGTACAAGTTGAGGTCAGAGTGTTAAAACACCACAGAGGAAACTGCATCTCTGCTACCAGCTGAACTACTTGCAGAGCCTGTAGATCCCTGCAGCTGTTGAAAGGTTGATGAATATACAAGGTGAAAGGTGTGTGAAATAATAAAAATGAAATGCAATACCATGGCAAATTTTACTTATTTTCCTGAATGCTGATGAATTTGACAGTGTCTGTTGGACAGATTTTATTAATGTATTCAAATATATACACTGAAAAATAAATCTGGTAAGATATATCATAGATGCCTTTCTCAAAAGGCCTTTATAGCCACATATGGCATATGCTTTCCAAGAAAAATAATGGCTCTTTGCTAAAATTGGGGGCAATCAGTATCCTGAAGTCTCAAATCTATCTAAGAAACTAAAAAAAAAAAAATGCACTTAGTCTTCTAAGCTCATTTTGGCTTCTTTGTGAGCAATGAGGATCCAGTGCCCTCACTTCAGAATAACTTTCTACTTGCTGAACACTCCAACTAGTGTGTTTGCCCATAAGCATGGTAGCTGGTGTACTAAGGACATTATATATTTGGTGGCTAGAAGGATGCAAAGAAAGAAAAGAAATGAGGAGTTCCACTGTTTAGCAAGATTATCTCTAAGAAACTTCTCTTTGTGCCCAGCATTGCTTGCTTGTCATGTGAGAAAGTGAGTTTCTGAAAACTAGTGTAGCATTGCATTTGCCCAGAGAAATGTGCCAAGATGTTTGCTTTGGTAAAGCCCCAAGAAAATGGACCATTCCTAAAGAGCTAAAATGGGCAGATTCATGATAGTCTGGATTTTGGGAGCTCCAGTTGCTGTCCAGTTGTAGGAGCTATATTTCTAGGGATTGTACATCCACTGCTGCTGCCAGCTTTGGAGCAACATGTTTTTCAGCTGTTGTAGATCCACAACTGCTCTAACAAGATCCTATAAACAGCAACAGCCACGGGAAAATCTTAAATCACCATTTGTACCCTATATCCACAAGAGACTCCACACCTTACATTAGTTTTGTTGCTTGGGAATCTACTTGGGGTGTGGGGTTTTTTTTTTGGTTTGCGGTGTTTTGTTGTGGTTTTTTTGTGTGTGTGTGTGTTGGTTTGGTTTGTTTGTTTGTTTGTGTTTTTGTTTGTTTTTTAATATTATTATTGGAGGGGGGTGTTTTGTTTTTTGGTGGTTTGGGGGGGGGGTTGCTCGTTGTTTTCTTTTGGTTTGGTTTTGTTTTAAAGGACAGAATGCAGTTTGAATGTATTTGCTGAGCCCATTCTGTCTAAAAACATAGGATAACAGGGCTAAAGCTCTTTCCAGTCTTAGTCAGTTACCATACTCTCTGCCTTTTTATATTCTGTTACGTGATGCTTGAAACATGTGGACACTGCACTTTAACTCCAGAAATGCCATTTTCTATTGAGGATTTTTCAGGGGGTCATGTCTCTTAGCTGCAGGCTTGGCACATGGTATTTTCTAATATTGTTTTAAGGTTAAATATAATTGATAAGATATCTCCTTGTAGGTGCTAGGAAAGAGAACATGTCAGGTATACAAGGGAAGGGAGCTCATCAGAGTTATGTGAAGTTATGGGTTAGGACTATTCTGTGTGCAGTTCTGGTCGTTTCATGGCTGTATCTGTAACAGGTTTAACCCTGCTAGTCTCCCTTTGTTCATGCAGTTTATGGGCAGCACATGATGCTTCTCATTTAGCAGCTGCTGTACCTATTGTCTATATTTATTTCTGTAGCCGTAGCTGTGAATGCTTTCATTGGTTGCTGTCTACACAGTATCCATCCTTGGATAACTTCAGTAAGTGAGAATGTTTCCCTAGCATAATACTAATAAACTAGTTTTTAAGTTTTAATAATGAACATGAGTTTTGCTTCAATTTTCCTTCAGAGCAAGAACCTTTCAGTGTAGGAGGCAATGCCATCACATGAGCTATGATGTTTTGATGACATCCACTGGCAGACATACATAACTGTCCCTCTAGTGAAACAGTATATAACCACACTGCTGACTCATTTCAGCTATAGATTGTAACACATGATTTAAAACAACAGTCTCATAACAAAGGGAAAAAAGTTCTGTACCAATCACAGCTGCTGAAAGTTGCAGCGTCAGCCTTAGAACTGTGTGGCTCCAGGATCTTGCCAGGCTCATGAGTTTATCTGGAAGTGAGCTGGATACAATAAGAGAGACTTTGACTGCAGACTCGGGTTGTATGTGGAGACTGTCATGCAGGGACCTATACCACAAGAACTTCTCATGCCTTTTTTAATATTTGGAGAACTGCACGCACATTGTGACTTAGTTTAGACCATGTTAAATGATTGAATGGGAATTGAATGCAGATAACATAAAAGGAGGGGACACCTTGCTGGTTTCCAGTCTGAACTCCCAGGATCCATTCTTACCTCTTATAGCAATTTCCTATGTGATGCAGCTAACAGTGTTCACTTAAATCTTCCTGAAGAGATGAGAGCTAACACCTCAGAAGTGTTGCCTGCCTTAGCACAGGTATCACCTAACACATTAATGAATTTTAGGCAGGCGGTGCAGCAGTCCTCCCAGGCTGTGCCAGGGTTCTGTACACAGTTAACAGAAAGCAGTAGATGCTTTCAAAGACATTTGGAGCTTGCTCTTGCCTGTTTCCTCATGGGGACCAATGCAGGCAGACTCTTAATGCAGTTGGTTTCTTACCCCATCAAGAATTTCCAAGTGCTTTGAATTCCATGGATAGAAACTATTTCAATACACAAATGCAAGAAGATAGTTAAAATAGTGCTAGCAGCTATCCTAATGTTGTAGACTTGAATTTAGGTGTTCACAAACTGTAATTGAAGAAAACAGAAGTTTACGCCTCCTTAAAGTTTGCGTGCAATAGACAGACTGTTCAGCTGGTAGTTAAAAGTGAGTTTGGAAAGTGCCCGCAGTTTTTGATTAGAGAGTGAAGTACTCAGGAAACACATTGCAGAGTTATTAGAAGAGTTACTTTCCATGGCAGCTCTTGAGTGTAAAGCCAAGTGACAGACTAAAAGCATTCAAAGCAGCTCATGCTTAATTCCATCTGCCAGTAGCAGCTTCTTCATTACAACAAAAAGGAGGGAAGGAAATGCAAAGAAAGCTTCATATGCACTTGCAAGCTTATTTTCTGCCATATATGATGGTAGTTAACAGTTTACATTTATAAGCAAGTAATTCACTTAGTGAATGCAATTTCTGCTTTGTTCAATAGGAGCAGTAGGAATTCTGATGTGGGACTTATGTTTTTTGGCTCAATTTTAAAAGGGCATTTTGAAGCCTAATTCTTGTAATGTATTTTGCAACTATCTTTTCAAATAGCTGCACATGATATAACCAGGCATGCTTTGGTAAGCGTTATGTGTAAGAGGATGATACTTTCAAGAAGGTCTCAGGGAGCAGAGGGTAAGACAGTGCTGCAGTAGGCATTTGCTTGGCACTTATTTAGTTGTCTTCCTTAGCAGTCTCTGAACTTGTTTGAAATTCCCTTATCCTGCCAATTGCATATCCTGTCCAGTACTTCAGACAAAAGCTGGTAAGAATTGAAATTCTTTGCTTTACTTTTCCGGTGACCCTTGACACTATGAAAGTTCAAAGCCTTGAATGAGTTCTGACTGCTTTTTTGTCTTCCTTGTCAATCTGTGGAAAATGTTACATTATTTTAACACACGGATTGAAATTTGATGTGCTTCTGGCACAGCTTGGGTAGATTCCTGATCTCTGAGATGAGTAAGAGAAGTTTTTTGCTTCAAATGTCTGCAGACCAACAGGGCTTTTTCAGCAGGTGGCGACTGCCTATGTGAGGGTCGCCTACATTATGCTGTCCTTGTCACAGTGGTTGTTATATGATTCTCTAGAGAAAGTAAATGTTGAAAAGTCTGGGAAAGTTAAGCCTTGAGGCCAGAGGCAACCTGAATTCAGAAAAAATGTTTCCAGTAGGAAAAAATAGCCATAAACCTATAAATATTAGTTGCAAAGCCAAATAAAGAGAGGTGCTAATGAATGAAAGAGCTCTCAAAGCTGAATCACCCCCTGTCTGGTGGTATTGCTATTTTAGAAATGTAAAAAACTAATCATTTAGGCCCAGATTAAAAAAAATATGATAAGCACAGGCATATTGGGTGAAATGAGTGTAACAGAGATAAAAATATTCAGTTATTTGCCTCCGGGGCAATGCGCAACCAGGCTCTTGGGACTAATGCACCCAGCTGCACATGCGCTGCTTTTGTGTGAGAATTCTTCTGAAGTAAAAAAAGGTGATACCACATAAAGCTGAATGAACATTTTATACCATTTGAATCATGTCTTGTACTGGTAAAGCCTTGCTGGATGCTGGGAGAGTACTGCTTACTGCTTGCTGGGGTGGTTGGTATGCCACCAGCAAGGGATGGGAGGGAGCATCACTGCACTCCTGCAATGCTTGGGCAGCTCTTGCTGTACATCACCTCTGCTCTGCCAGCACAGGCATTGCCACCTCCAGCAACACAGTCACTCGTGAACAGAGCAGTTTCCCTGAGTGGTTCTGCTTTTGCTGGAGTTTGGCACAGGTAGCTCATTGGAAGAATGGAAAGGCCAGATGGAATTTTTAAAAATTAAATGGAAATACAAGGTAAAGTTTCAAACAAACCAGACCCTTCCTGGTCCAGCAACAAATTATTTTCTGAACTATTTGCTCAAGCAACAGCAGGAGATTATAACTGAAATTCCAATTCATAGCAAGGGTGGGAATATGACTCTCTTCCAGTTAGTGATGGTTTTTCATCTAGCAAGGGAAGGCTAATGGTTTGAATGGAAACTTATGGATTTGTTTCTTTATTTCTTAAAGAACTGTTTCTGTTTGTAGTAAGAACATTTAATGTAGTCATTTGTCATACCTGAAGCATAAGTTTCAGAAGTTTTGTGTATTACAGGTTTCTTGATTCGGACAGTTTCCATTTCCTGTGTGTGACCTGTGAGTATTTAAGAATAAAGAACCTAGTTGTGGTGCATACTGATTCTGGGACTTGGGGGAAAACTTGAAAGTGCTGCCTCTGGGGCAAACAGGACAGAACAAATCTGATTTACAGACTTGTGTTGGATTTCTGAAAGCACTTAAGTGGCTTAAGACCACAAGTACCGTTGACTTGAAAGTCAGTAAGATGTTTTTGAGAATCCAGTGCACAGTCAGTTATTTTGTATCATGTAAATTCTTCTGCAGCAAAGGCAAGCAAAACCTGCAGTTACTGACTGCTCACACCAAATTACATCCTAACCTTCAGTTCATAGAAATCATAGAATCATAGAAATGTTTGGGTTGGAAGGGACCTTTCAAGCTCATCTAGTCCAACACCCCTGCAGGGAGCAGGGACATCTGCAACTAGAGCAGGTTGCTCAGAGCCCCATCAAGCCTGACCTTGAATGTCTCCAGGGATGGGGCCTCAGCCACCTCCCTGGGCAACCTGTTCCACTGTTTGACCACCCTCATGGTAAAGAGCTTCTTCGTAACATCCAATCTAAATCCACTCTTTTCTAATTTAAATCCATTGCTTTTTCTAATTTAAAGCCAGTTGCAACTTCTTGCATGGAATCGTCTGAAGTCTTGCCTTTAGCAGTCCAATGGGAGACCAAGGAAGGGTCTGTTCCAGCAGGTTTACAATCTTATAAGAAAAACTTAGTATCTAGAGCACAAAAGTTTCAGCACAGGCACAGAGTTTGGAGGGGGAAATCTATAGTTTCTTTATAGACAGGAGTCACATGACTTTTTTGCCTTTGGATATTTATGTGCTTGTTGTACTACTTCCAAAGTTTTAAGTTACCAACAGAACTTAGAGTTGTGGATTTTTTTGGGGGTGTATGTATGGGTGGTTTGTGGTGGGTTGTGGTGTTTTTTTTTTGTTGTTGTTTTGTTTTGTTTTGTTTTGTTTTTTGTGAGAGAGTTCATTTTGTCTCTCTTCATGCAGCCAATTCAGGTATTTTCATTAGGAAACTAGGCTTTCCCTGTATTCAAGGAAGAAAGAGGGGGCATATTAGAAGGCATGAATACGTTCCTTTGGATTCACAGCAAAACAAAGCACAGAGGAAAGCTGTAGAGTCATGGGCCATCTTTTAGTAGTGAAATTACATGCTTCTATGCTTTTTTTCTTTTCCCCTCTGAGTAGAGGTTTAGAGTCAGCACAAACAAAGATTCTTGGGCAATGAGTGTGTGTTAGAAGGCAAGCTATCCTTTGAATCTGTTGCAGTAGATACAAGGTTTGTAGTTACATGATGTTGATACAGTTTGTAGTCATTTTAATATTATACCAGTGTGGACACAAAAGAGATTTACTGTTCCTAGATGCTTCAATTTTTATTGTACTTACTTTTTATTGGAATTGTAGCTGTAAAAATTAGTGCGTGTTTTCTCCCTGTGCTGCTTAACCTTCCCTGCTGTCACGCTTGAATAATGAAGAAAGGTCACAGCAAGAGAAGTGCAACTGTGTTGCCATGCTTTGACAGCTTCTCCATTTTTCCTCACAAATTCTCATACATGCACTGCAAACAGAGACATTTCAGTTTGCATTTTTGTCTTTCATATTATTTATTTATAACATTAAAAGAAAAAATAATGTGTCAGGTCTCTAGCATACTTCCAGGTTACCTGATGGAATTTCAACTGAAGCAGTAGAAAGTTTAAGGAAAACATTTGCCTTCAAACCCATCACAGCCTTTTAGGAGGTGCAAAAATTAAGGTTGTGCCCTTTCATCCTCTTTCCTAACAAGAAACCTGATTTTGTTCCCATTTTAACAAACCCATCCAGACATTGTAATCCTACTAGATCTCACTTTTCTTTTTCTAGTCCTGTAATATTTTCTGGTCTTTGCTGAAATGATTGTTCAGAGGAGGTAATGAGTTTTGTGGGACAAGAGGCCGATGAGATGTTCAGTAATGATGACCCTTGTGGCAGTTGCAGAGGCATGTGAAGAGATGGGAAATACATGTTTTCATCTCTGAGGGCTCTCATTTTTGATTGCACCGATGAGTAAATGTATTCACTGGTTCTGAAAAGGTTAACGGACCTATGAATTTGGGTACTCTGTTCTGTGGCTCAGTAACACCTAATGTGGCAAATGCACGTGTGTGTATATTTGTATGTGCTCAATATACGTGTGCACGTGTCCTCCAGCAATAATAGTGCTGCTGGAAGAACAAGGAGAACCTGTAACGTAAGTGGTCAGTGATGTTCTGTATTGGCCCCTATAAATCTGGACACTTTGGGAAAATAGTTCGGAGCTGAAGACATATGTGGCTGATTTTGAATTGGTGCCTGTTTGTGCCTTAATGCATTGAAGAGTTTGTTCAGGAACAGTTAGCTCATCCTTGTGAAAACATTAGCCTTCTGCTGCTGCCAAGGTCACTGTCAGCTTCGGTTATCTGGTGCCCTGGGACATCTTTCCAAACCAGTGGGGTCCTTGGAAGGTTTACTTCAGTGCCTGTCCTTGCCTCCAATATAGACATATAATAAATATCTGTTACTATTCTTAACACAAAGCAGATGTATTCTTTTGGTCGGTCCTTCAGCAATGTACAAAGTGTTAAGACAGTTACACTGAAGTCACAGCAAACTGATTACTTGGTCTTTCTCTTTTTCCTGAGTATGTTGCATTTGTTTGTGGCCTCTTACCATGAAATAGTTAGTTGCTAGAATAATATCACTGGGTAAGTGTGAGCTTTTGTGTCCCCTGAGTGCTTGGTCTGTGTAAGAGGTTATTACACCTCCCTCAAAGGTTTGAGAGTCTGCTTTTACTCCAGGTGCACAGGGTTCAACCTGTCAGAAAGGACTGGTTGTGACAGTGTTGCTGGAGCTGGGTTCAGTCTTCATAGTGAGTGAAGGTGATGTTGAGTAGGTTTGGCAGGTGGCTTAGGATTGTCTCAGGAGAGCGTGCGGTACATCTGTACTACATCTGCCCTACCTGCAGCATAACTGCTGCTGGCAAGTATGCACCGGGGAGATGTTAAGGCTTATTATGACCTAGAAGGCTGAATGTCTCCAGCCTTGGTCGTTCAAATTCTTTGCTATTCAACTTGAGTCCAGGCCAGCCTCCTACAGCCATAACTGAGTCTTAATTAGAAAGCATAAAACTAGTACATAAGAATTCTCTTGATTGGGACACCTCAGTAGACCCCATTATCTCCCTTAAAGGGAAAGTGATTTATTCTGCAGAGCTTTGAATGTAGCATGTTTGCATGTGGTAGGAAGAATTCATGGGCAGTTAAGCCTAAAAAGGCAAAATACAACATCAATTAAAATAAATTCATAAAATATTCACAGCTTTTCATTTTTTGTTTTGCATTTCTTACTCTTTTTTAGGGTAGTGTATTTGATAGAAGATGAGATGAAAATTTCATGCCTAATCAACTCCTGGTAAAACACCACTTTACTTCTCAATACTGACCAAATGGCCCTATTAAGCAGAATATTTGATAATGCTGTCATGCTCAAGCAGCAGCTATTGTCAGTTAGCATCATGAAACAGAATTGCTTTCCTTGAGGAAAACCCAATTAAGAGAATTCTGAATAGCAGTGAGTAGTCTGCTGTGCTCCTAATGCTATTGATCAGGCAACAGCTTCCTTTGATGATTGTTCAATGCCCTAAATCAGGCCAAAGACTTCTATGAAGATACCTTTTTCTCCCCATGGATGTGAATACGTAGGAAAAATGAAAAAATGATTGGTTTTTAATTTTTTTTAAACTTTTTTATTTTGGATTTATTGAAACCTCATAACTGCTTATTTGGGCTTTGGGTTCATATTCTACATATGAAGGCCTATAATGCAAGCTAAAATCTGAAGGGTTAATGTAATAATGAATAACCTATAACTAATTAATCTATAACCAATATAATAGTAACAATGAAATAGATGTCTACAAATGAGTTCCGTAATGCTTAATATGGTAATTGGTAATTGAACATGGAAATTAGGTACATTTTACACATGGACTGGCATGCCTAAAGGTTTGGACTCGGAGATGACAATCTATGCTATCTAACAGAAATAGCTGCATGCAACCTTTTAACAGCTTATTTCCTGACCTTCACTGGGGAAACCCCCAGATTTTTTTCTACTTTCTAAAATACTATTTTTTTTTAATTTTAAATGTGGTTTGATAGAAGAGTGGAAGAGTTAATTATGAGTGGAAAATGGACCTTTTGTTCTGAATTTAAAACACATTTTCATCTTCTACAAAATTTTCAGTTTTCTTATTACCGAAATCACCATTATCTGTCAACAACACAAAGGGTGAATGTGATTTACCACCCACTCACTCAGAACAAGTGGTATCTTGATTTAATTTAATTTAGAACATCTAAAGCTGTCAGCGACTTACCATCTGCTAAGGGTACCTGCTGTAATCTGAAATGTCCTCTTAGCAATATGTGGGTTTGCTTATGTAAGAGAGGTGGGGTTGCCTCATCTGTATTTGACAGTGTGTTTCTGTAGTTTTCACTTACAGAAAAACTAAGCAACTTTTCAATATGCAAATATTTCTGAAAGATGTATATCCCAGATATTTTTTCATTGTTTCTTAAAATATTTCTGAATGGGCACTGATTTAAAATAATGCTAGAATATGGAAGTCTAAAATTAGTATTTTTATTTTTAACCTCAACTTCTGAGTGCTAGTAAGTTTTTCTGACAAAGCGTAGCCATTGCCACTGAGATGCAGTTTTGATATAGCCGAAGAGACTCGAGCTGCTCACCTTCCCTTACCTCTGGAGTGGCTGGTTAGAATGGCAGGTGAGGTATGGTTTATGGCATAGGAAGATGTTGAAAGTTGGTCCCAGTTTTATCAGCCTGTCACCTTTCATGACCTTTCATGATAGCTTTTCCTGAGCTTGCTGTAGTCTAATACCTATCCTAGTTTGCTTTCTACTTGAAATCAAAAGCAAGCCTTTCATAAAAGCAATCTGAATTAGTCAAATCAGTGCTAGCAATACAACAACAAATTGTTGAATGCTCTTTGTAATGAACTGAGAAGAAAGGAAAAAAAACCCAAACATTTACCTTAAATGGGAAATGCATTGCCAGAGAGTGTGTTAAAATTAAGTAAAACATGAAATATAACCAGTAAGATGACATAATACTGGCTAATGATTTCTATCCAGTGTATAATTCGGCACCAAATGCTGCAGCTGTACAAAAGCTGGCATTAATACCCACAAAAACTTGGATTGTCTTCCACTGGCTTTGCAGTTGAAGCTGATTTTTTTGGGGGTGTCAAGTATAAAGAAAGTGAACTCATGTCAGGGAAAATACCTGCAGTATCTGAGAGATTTGGAAAGAAACTTGTACAGGTCAAGTCTGAAGTGGAAGGATTCAGTAGATTTGATTTGTTTTCACAGCTCTGAGCACACTCCTTGGTTGAAGCACAAGAAGGTATTTCATTTTGCCTCTGGCCTATATCACATATATAAAACGAGGGCAAATTCAGCTCCTTGGACACACTATTTGTCTTGTTGGTTTAGTTCGTAAGTTCTCAGGTGCTCTGTGTGTGTACAACAGCCAGCACAAAAGGCCACCAGCCTACAGCCCTGGGGACTGCTCTCTTTACTCATGAGACATGCTGAAAGTATTGTTTTGGAAAAACCACATGTGCTTGGAGTCTAAATCACATTTGACTTGGTAAATAGGTCATACAAATAGAGTTTTGTTTTTAGGTGAACCCAGTGGTTGTATGGTTTGTCACTCTTGGGTTTATGCTTATTTTACTGTATTGGTTTCAGCTGCAGGTTGTCTTGCAATAAAATTGGAGCAAAGCAGTGGCAGAGTGTAATTCCTTGCAGTTTCTGCGGTATCAAAGAAATTAAGAAATTCCTTCCCCCTCCTCCCCTTCTCCCAATATCTGAATGAATAGCTCATGCTATTCAGTTCACCTTCCCAGAACTCTCACTGTTTGGTTTCTCCTACTTCAACAAAGCATGGTCTTGACAGACTAAACCAAATATTTCTATCAGAGTACTGTTTGTTTGCATGTTAAAAACACCCAAACAATCAATAAACAAACCATAATTTTGATTACAAGTTTTGAAAGAATTTCTTAAATAGAAACACTTATTGGTATTCTATCAGAAAAAAAAAAGTCTGGCCAGGAGATTTGGAATCGGTCAAATGATTCATATGATGGCTAAACTTCTATCACTTCCAGTATAGGGAAGAAAGTAATTTACATTTCTTTTTAGAGCACAGTGATGGATTTGCTCCAAGGTTGATCTGTAGGCTAAATTGTGGGGAGTCACGCTGCAGACTTTCTTCTGATAGAGAAATGCATGTGGGGAGAGAGTTAAAATGCTTAGATGAATGCTTGAATTCCTTATTATCTCATACCCTCAGTGCTGCATGTGACACCTTTTTATTTAATCAGTTCTCACCATCTCTCCTGAACCATTTTTATTGCTTATCAAGTCATTACATATGGTTTAATCACTGTCTGTTTTTCTAGCTCTCCTCTCAAAGGTCTTTATAAGACTGGTACCCTCAGATGTTTGTATATATGGTGCTGTAGTTGGGATACTGCCAGTGTTGCCGTTTGGATGCTTTGCAGTGGAGTGTAAGACCTTTAACATCAATCCATTTGATTCTAAAAGCTGGTGTTTGCTTTTTAATAATTTTCTTTGAAAACCACTGTTTTCAATTCTGAAAGTGACTTGCATGCCAGGCCTCTACTTCAGTGTCTCAATTTCACACTCCAGGAGCAGTGGGATACTGGGTTTTACTAAATGAACGTACTATAGATCCCCTCTTTTTACAGGTACCTTCTCAGCACTCTTTCTTTTGTCTCCTGCTGTCTGAAATTGCTCTTTCCATAACTAGTGCTTTCAGAGACTGTGTTTGTTTCAGTTGGATGTGTTTGCTGACCGTATCAATTATTGTTTAAAATGGCCCATATGTGCTGTTAGCAAGGCAACTATTTTGCTTAAAGTTCTTAACTTAAAGTGACAATGTCAAGGTTAGTAAGGCTTGATATCCTTTGAAAAAATAATTAACCCCCCCAACAATAAACTGAAAACTTCACAGAATGCCATTAAGATTTTGGGGTTTCTTTTCTACTTTG
>JANIJG010010009.1:0-40135 GCA_024611175.1 Megaceryle torquata | reverse complement strand
AATAAACTGAAAACTTCATAGAATGCCATTCAGATTTTGGGGTTTCTTTTCTACTTTGAATAAATTAAACTGTACACTTTTCTGGAGGGAGAGTGAAAAGGAGTAGCGTAAACGTGAAAAAGGGCACAGAATTTATTACAAAAAAAAAATCACAAAAATGCATGGAGGATGAGAGCAGGATAACACGACAGTACACAACTGAGGAAAAATAGCTGGTTTTAAAACCATTAAAAATTATAAAGCTATATGTACCTTACGGTGGGTTTATGCTCTTATAGCTGCGGAAACCTTTAATAGCAAAACCCAGTTTTGTACAAAACCGTGCTGTTTATAATTCTTATGGTATTCCAAAACTTGGTTAGATGAAATGTAAAGTCTGTGTGGGCCAGATCATGGTAGACAGCTTTGGAGATGGATGAAACATGGCAAGCCTGTTGGCATCAGCTACTTTTTGGAGGCAGGAGAGGAGAGAAATTCACCAATACCAAAACCTCTCACTGAATCCTTGCGAGTAAACCAGAAATCTGTTGAATCTGTAATAAAATCGCAGCTTTACTGTTGGATTTTCCTTTTCTGTATGCTAATGAGCAATGCTCATGTGCAATATGTCAGCAGCTCTTATCTTCTAATGTTATTTTCCACGAAAGAAATGGTAATATACTACTGTTAAAAGCCTTACCCAGTTGCTGAGGTAACAGCAGTGTGGACACCTCACCAAAAAAGTTAAACCTTTTCATCGATTACAGGTAAATTTCAGAAGTAGGAGAGAATAACCATTTCAGAAATAGTTCTCATCCTACGTGACCACTTCTTTGTATGTCTAAATCAGTGAGTGCAGTCTGCACTGAGAATGTCTAATCTATTTGCATTTCATTTGTTTATCAATATTTCATCACTAAATTGAGGAACGTTCTTTTATTTCAGCATGTTCCTGTACTACTGATAATAAATATTAAAAAGAATAAAAATAATAGAAAAATAATAGAATCACAGAATGGTTTGTGTTGGGTGGAATCTTAAGGATCACCTAGTTCAACTCCTCTGCCATGGGCAGGGACACCTCCCACTAGTAATAACTATTAAATTACTGTCCTTTGTGTGAACACATACCTAGTATTTTGTGATTTCCTTAAATTGGAAGTAACCTTTTTTGAATGTTACAAGACTTGTAAGTGTTCCTCAAGCACCAGACTCTAATGTGTATGTTCCTTCTTACGAACACATAAAATACACTACTTCAATTCTTGCTATTTTTGCTGCACTTTCATATATTACATGGGAATCAATATTTTTCTAGGTATAATTTGGTAATATAAAAA
Source organism: Megaceryle torquata (assembly GCA_024611175.1). Taxonomy (NCBI): domain Eukaryota; kingdom Metazoa; phylum Chordata; class Aves; order Coraciiformes; family Cerylidae; genus Megaceryle; species Megaceryle torquata. Next base: position 38,816 of record JANIJG010010009.1, on the reverse strand, counting down.
TGAATAACATAAGATACATAATTTTGCATAGTAAATAATAACAGGAGCCAGAAATGTTCTCTGTACTTCTCTTCCAAAATTTTATACTACTTATAATTCAGTACATGAACCTTTTAATTCAGTTTCAATAAATTGCTTATGAGCCCCTTGAAAGCCAGGACAATTTTATAATACTAGATGACAAGAACTTTAATAAAAATTAACACCATTATCTTTCCTCATTAGTGAAGACATGTCAGACATAAAGAATCCTACAATTGCTCTGTAGGAATACTTTATATTTGTTTTTTAATTAAGATGCTTTAAAATTTAGTTCCTTTTGAAAGTTCACTGGTGACAGTTGTTGAAAAGTTATTTAGAGCAATTTTGTTATTTCCTCCATTAATGAAGCAATTTACTAAATTATGAAGACCCTTAACTGCATTCAGGGATTTCCAGTTTAACTAATCTGTTTTTATTTGGGACATCTCAGATTCATAACAAGCTCTTTGATCTGGATTTTGTTAGTGATAACGTTTCACTGTAGACTCTTAGTTGGAAAAAGATCTTCGTGGTCATTTATTCTTCCCTTTCTTCCACCAAGGTGCACCAGTATTACCAATGAAGGAAACCCTGATGTTGTCTTGTTTTTAAATGTCATGAATAATTAATGTACTGTAACAGCTACATTTAAAGAATCCTCTCTATCACTAAATAGTTTTGTGTTTTCCTAGGAGACTGAAATATGCCTTATTTTGGCAACTTGCATGCCTTTGGAATTTTGAGCTTTATTCTTGGGAGATTAATTTTCCTTGGTGGCTATTAGTTGCTTGAACTCACTTTTAGCAACTTGTCTCTAACCTGATCTTTTGATCTGCCTTTGCCAGTTGCCATGTCATATCATTATGATAACTGACCATTATTTTGTCCAATATTACAAAAAAAACCCCCAAAACCAAAAAACCAACCAAAAAAACCCCCAAAACCAACCAACCAACCAAAAAAAACCCCCAAAACCAACCAACAAAACAAAAACCACACACACACACAAAAAATCCCACAACCAAAAAAACAAACCAAAAACAACCCACAAAAATAAAACACCGCAAAACTATTCTTTTGGGTAATATGTACGTTAACTTTCACTTTTCTCTAAAATCTTTTATTTCTCTTTCCCTTCTTCTCTTGTTGTTGTTAGGGACCTGCTTTGTAAGAGAGGCTCCACACTAAGTTTACTATGAGGAAGGAATGAGGCCCACCAGGTGTGGGTGATAGGAAACAACACGCGTGAGAGAACAGAGACCCTCAACCTCATCTAACAATACTGCTTTTTGTACCATCAAGCCTCACTCTCCAGAGAAGTGAAAATCCTTTGTTATTTTGGATAAGTTTAAAAATTTGTTCCTTTTTACGAAATCTGCTTTCTTCTTCCCCCACTGAAAAATGTCAAAAATGCAGCCCAACAGCTCTTTCAGTCTCTGCTTTTCTCTGGTCTTCTGAGTTGTTCACTGCTACCTCTCTCCTCTTGAATTATTGACTTAATACTTACACATACAACCCTTCAATTACAAATTTGTATATACACAACTTTCATCTGTAGAACTATAAAGAGAAAACTTGACACTTTGGGGGGCTGTCTACTCTGTTTCATCTTGGTTCCAACCACTCCTGGTCCAGCCTTTACTGACATTTATAATGTCCTCTTACTTTTGTATTGAGTGCTTTCGCTGTTGACCCAACAGAGATAAATATCACCCTATAGGGATCCAAGTAGATAGGAATTTTCATGACCCCTTTCATATGTATGAGATTGACAGTGGTTGCCTTTCCTAAAGGCAACCTCTCTCCTAAAGAGAAATTGTGATTCAGTTCCTGAAACAAAGCACTCGCTCTTTAAACTGATTTAAACCAAGAACGAGTCAATAAAAGGAATTAAATGAGTGGACCTTGATCTTCCGTACTGGAATTAACTCTTTCATTTCTGAGTAGAAGAAGGTGAGAAGTCAGGATGAACCAGCATAATGCTTAGTACTTTTTTATGGACAGACAAGGTGCTTGTAAGGATGTAATAGAATGCATTATGTTTTGTCAAACTGTATTATGTTTCATACTCTTGAATGATTTGATTTTTAAATATAATATGTTAGAAGGGAAGTTAAGTTGCTGATAACTAGAAATGGCATACTGTGCTTAAAAAAAAAAAGTGATGTGTAGAAAGCTGAATGCACAGATCTAAGTGAATTTAGGGGTATTTCTTTTGTTCTCCCTTCAGGAAAAAGACGGCAATCTATACTGTAATCTCAAAAGACAGGTGCAGACAGGACTCAGCTTTTGTCTTTCTACAGAAATAGACGATCATTAATACCATCCATGCCAAAATTTATCAGCAGCAGCTGTCCAGCCAGGTAGAAGAAGCAGCTGTCACTATTTCTAAGAACAGCTCGTACATTTAAGGAAGACATGGTTGATTTTTTGTTTGTGTTATTTTTTGGTTGGTCAGTGGGGTGTTTGTTTGGTGTTTTTTGTTGTTTTTTTTTGTTTGTTTTTTTGGGGTTTTTTTTTGTGGTTTTTTTTTTGTTTTGTTTTGTTTTGTTTTGTTTTGTTTTGTTTTGTTTTTCCTAATTATGACAGACCTTAAGCTGATTATTGCTTATTTATAGGTACTGTTATGAGGAAAATGAAGGACCTATTACTTGGGCTTGATATGGTCTTCAGTCTTCTGTTGTGTTTCAAAGAGAGATTGACTATGCTTTTGAACGGTTGCAAATTCTGTTTTAGAAGTTAGGTTTCAAAGTCTTGTGGACAATGTTTGGTATGCTCCAACATCGCAGTGCTGTTGCAGGGAATGTAAAGAATGGAGATCCTGGGGATATGCCTCTGTCTTCATTTACTAATAGGCATTTCTAAAGTAGGTATTTCTACTTGGGTAGACCAGAAGAGTTTGAACAGTGTCAAAAACCCAGTCTCCTCTTACTAAACCCAAAGCTTTTCTCCCTCTTGAACTGGGTTCTGTCATGCTACGAAAAATAAGAACTGGGTAATCTGTAGAGCCCAACAGACTTGCGCCTCTGTTTTCTGTAGAAGTTGCTCATCTACAGTAATGATAGAGAAATGTAAGAGTGTGCAAATAAATGACTGTATTAGAGCTATTTGAAAAGAAAAGAGAACAATATGAAACACCCCTTATATTTATATCCTTTTAAGAGCTGTTTTTAAGTGGAGTACATTTGAAACAAATGACACCAAAGAAGGATTAATTCAGCTTTAAGTAATGTATTGCTCTAACATATATCCATTTAAACACTGGATGTTTCTTGGGGAAAAAGGCAAGTAATGCAGGAAAGAACATCAGGAGGAAGACTTTCAGTGGGACATACATATGTACTTCATCTTCTGATCTGGCCTTTCTTTCATGCTTGTGGGAATTCTATCATGAAGCTGAAATCAGGGAATGAAAAGATTGATCAAAGTATATGTTGAAGCCCAGGACATGTGAAATGCTGCAGGAGGAGTCGGGCTTGTTGATTGAGTTCAGATACCCTGGATTCCACTGTGACTCTATGTATGAAAAAAATACTCAAAAGGTAAATCTGAAATTGGGTCCCTTCAAGACGAGAATTTTCCTAAGGTGCTGTACTTTTAGCAACATCCATGGACTTAACTGGAGCATTTAAATATGAATAGCTTGAAGGTCAGTTTGATTTTTAAAGCAACCTAAGTAAGGATTAAGGTCCATAACTTTCCTGTCTCTAAGCTGCAATTCTCAAAATCGCTTTATGAAGCTAAGAATACGTATAGGAACTCTCCTTTATCAGAAGCATATTTCCCTTATGGCATGTTTCCTGTACGATCTCTAGAAACAGTTCTATTTTTAGGTGTGTTATTTAAAATGTTATACTGATGGCACATCTAAGCATTCCTAAAAACCTTTCACAATGCTTTAATAAGAATGATTTTAAAGCATTTTCTGGCTTAGTTGCAGCTAGAAATAACTGAAATAAGAAGCCATTAAGAAACTAGTCGCACTTCTTTAAAACTGATACTAAGCTGCTCATAACACATTCCAAACAAAATACCATTTTTCATTTGTTCATTAGAGAATGTGCCTTACAGAGAACAGATTTTACTGCAGTAAACTAAAATAGATCTGCACAGAATAAATAAATGATAAAACAAGGAGGTAGAAGAATCTTAAAGACCTATATACTGTAAAGTGTGAAACGTTATTCAAATAACATGACTGGTGTAGTTGTCCACATGAAAATCTGAGTAGGAACCTGTACTTACAAATGTCTTGATGGTCTGTGGGACTCTGAGATGAATGTAAGTACTGGATTACAAGAAAATGAGTGTTTGACATGCATTTCATAGTTATCTTCTATAGTTGTCTTTCAATCCTTTCCTCACTGATGCTTGTTATCAGTAGTAATGCAGACATGACTGCTCAGTGCTGACACGCTTCTGAACACAAGGTGCATGTATATTAAGACTGGATATACAAAACAAGACAAGCAGCAGCTTTTTTCTGCATGTCTTGGTGTCATTGCAATGATGATATGGCACCACTGTGCACTGCAAGTGCTGTGAAGCTTTTAAAACTGAAATTCAGCTATATCAAAGTACTTTACTGAATTCAGATGGCAGGTGATGCTGCCCTAATAGCTCCTCCAATGGGCAGTAATCTGTGTGTTTTCGTGTGCTCTTCTGTTCCTCTTGTCTGGTTAACCTCTTGCGTTGCCTTTCTCACCGGCCTCAGGCCCAGCATTTCTTCCAGTCATGCCTTTGTGAAAGTAGGTGCTTGCTCAGCCCAACCCCATCTCTCCTCATCCTCTAGCCTTAGGAACATAAAGTAATAGTGACTTAACCGGTTACTTTTTCATGGACATAGTATTATAACACACAGGCTTTAGAAATGCTCCCAAACTATATCCTAGCCAACACAGGAACATAAGACTACCTACACTGGACAAATAAACTCTGCACTGTAGAAACCTACTAGCAGTAGGCAAAGATTTACTATAGGAGTGCTCCCCATGCCAAGTTTGAGCAATGTAATGTTGCTGACTGATGCTGAAGGTGTTCTCAGAAAGTGAAAAGCACAGTGCAGACCATCTGCAGAACAAAGAAGTTTTGAATGTTAGTTCATCCTACCAAGTGGCACAACACACTACGTGAGGTACTGTTTGCTCTGAATGAGAATCCTAATTGCTGCCCTCTTCCTTGCCACGCAGTGAAGTGACCAAATGTAAAGCCCCAGACTGCGCTGTTTGTTTCTTGTTTCACCAGGCTCTGAAGGGCTCTTACATTTAGATCTCCTTATGGGTATGCACTAAAGTTTAGTAAGTCCTTCAGAAGTACATAATGTGGAAAGCTGTATTTTATCTGAGGCAATTGCAAAATGGTAGGGCTTCATTTCCCTTCCCAGGTTCAGAGATTATACTTTGACAAAGCATTTACTGCAGTATTTAGTTTCTTTTCAAATGCAGCATCAGTTTAGTCCCAGAGCAGATAGTGACAGCCACTCAAACCATGAGACATCATGTGGGACATGGTGCAGCAACTGTCCTGCTGTTTCTCTGCTCTAATAAATGAGGAACCTGTAGGTAAATTACAGCTTGTGGTTCATGATCACGGACATTTAAGTGGCTGCACTGCAGTTGTCTTAGCAACAGCCACATCCCACAAGCTAAAGAACAGCTTCTTAACTCACAAGCAGCTAAAGCGGCATTGATGCTTTGTCTCCACATGGAAAAATACATGCACAGTGTAGTAAGTGTTCTCCTCCCCATTAGAAATAATTTATAGGGAAAGCCTGTGATAAATACACATTTTCTCTTTTACATGACCCGCTTGTGTTCTTTCATGCACTATGGGACACTGTAACCAAAAGGAAGTGTGCAGAGTAAACCTGCAAAAAAGCAAAATGCCCTTATGTTATCTGTCTGAAGGGGGACGTATTCTGTAGATATGAACAAAATCTTGCCAGAAACCTGATGAATTGCCACAGAGGGTGCTTGTCAGGATTGACCTCATCCATGGACAGCTGATACAAAGACTCCCCAACTGTTGCTGGCTTGGGATCAGAGCTGTGTGTGAGCTTCTAGAATCCATTCCCTGTGAGCGAGACCCATTGAAATGAAATAATTGGTATAGCCATCAAAACTTGAATTATTCAGTTGCTTTTCTAATGCATATTTTTAATATGTTGATTGTGTGAGGCAGGCAGTATGAACTGGACTTGGGTGCCTGATACAGCAATGTCTGCTGTGCTTTTATACTGTGCTGAAAGGAGAGTGATTACTCTCATGATTGGATAATTTTCAAAGATTTTACTGGGGATTATTAGTTTTACTTCTCTAATAAACATATAATTAAACAATGCTTCTATTATTGGATGCTAGTCTGCTTTGTAAACAATGGATTTACAGTGTGTCAGTAAATAATTGAAATTGTGTTGTGGTAATTAAGAGTTACATAAACCTTCTCTGGAAGGAGGACAAGAGATTTTTATTGTGAGACTCAGCTAACTGTTGTAGTGGTAGGAAAGTATCTGAATGCGAGGAGGAAACGTGGGCTAGTTCATACCTTTCTCCCCAGGTTACCTAGTTTTGTTCAAGACTGCAGCCTTAAATATAGCACAGTCTACACTTTGAAGGAACAGAAGTCCTCCTCCAAGTCTAGGACAGCACTCCCTGACATAAGACAAGGCAAATGAACATCTAATCTGCCACCTAAAAGATAACCTTGAAGCCAGGAGGACATCTTTGGGAGCTCGCTCTCTCTACTAGACTGTTATGGCTCTATTCAATTTGACATGCCCTGAATTGCCAAATGCATTCCTTCAGAGGACTTGAGCTGAGACGTTCAAACCTGGCATTTGATTAAAAACACAGCATACTTCATTAGAAGTGGTGAACCTTTCTCAGGAGACAAAAAAACATAATAGAAGCTTCTCCTGAGATTAGAACAATAGGTCCCAGCAATGTAAAATGATAAAGACATCCTTAATCAGTGTGTCATTTATCATAAGTTGTAATGCTACCTCCCCTTTGGGGCTATTTGAGAGGAATGGCTAAACTTTAACATGCACTGGAGTAGGATTCAGAGGTGGTGTGTTGATTCCCATGGTGGACAACCCTAACAAGGTTGAAGGACATTGAACAAAGATGGGTGTAGAGCAGAAGGATGCAGTTAGTTGTGTGTTTCCAGGCATAACACTGGCAGAAAGTAGCCGTGCAGTATTTGTACTCACCAAACCAGACAGAGTATCCTATGCAATCTTTCCCTGCTGGTGTCACTGCATGTGTGGTCCATACACTTGTTTGTTTTGAAAACTTAGTTCTACGGGGAGAAAATTTTACAAGCCTACTGTGTGTCTGTTTGCTTTCTTGTCTCTAATAACTGTTCAATGCACTAACCAGTATCAAGTGAAAGGAGCAACAGGGTTCCAGCAATAATGACTCTCTGACCAGCTTCATGGAAATGGGCAACTGAGTCAAAATGCCCTGGAAATGCCCACACTAAGGGATGGTGGCAGAATGAGCTCTCATGCCAGCTAGTGTGCAAGAATTTGCAAGGCAGAAAGACTTAAGTGCCTCAACTATTAGAAAACCTTCATCCTGAGCACAAATCCATAGGAAACCAGTGTTTCATGAATCCCGGTGCTCACAAAACTGCTCTTCATACAACTGCTGTTACCTAAGGTCAATCTGAATAGATCACTACTGAGGGATTGTGACAGAAGCACCTGTTGCATATTCAAGGGAATTATATTGCTTTCAGTAAAATATTTTCTTTGGAGAATATACTTATATAAGAGATAAGCACTAGGGATCTTTGAATTTACCTTTGGAATCAAATAATGTCTACAAAGAGACCATACCCAGTATGCAAGGTCTTAAGTATGTTGTCTCAATGATCCCTTAGCGCTGTTCAGGCAAGCAAGATCATAACTATTTGTCAGGCTTTCCAGATTGAAGAATCTAAAATCAGATTTTGAATTTATGGCTGTATTTATTGCATACAGTTAGTTATTTTCTTTGGGATAATAGATAGGTATGCTCTTGTTTCTGAAGTACTACCTCTTGCTGATAACCTGTTCATTATCAAACATGAAACAGAAATGAGTCTGGTGGGAGGAAAATGAGCGTTAGAGTAAATATTAAGGAAAATTAGACAGCACTTACAGTTACCTTATTTTGATTTCTGAATTGCGCTGCAGTAACGTCTACCCAGCTAACTAGGCTTTTTACCAACGTAATTTGCATTCTTCCTCAAACATTAACATCAGCATTATAAGATAATTAAACACTTATTTTTGTCAAATTAAGGTACTTTAAAAATTATTTTATAGATAGTGCTTCGCAAAGTCCATAGAACAAATTATGTAATTATTACATTATGCTAAAAATATGAGTTTCATACTAATTACACTATAGATTCAGTCCCTGGAATTTTGCCATAGTTCATTCTATAATACTGCTCTTCTGGGAATTGAATCATTTGGCACCTGATTGCACTAATTACCGTTGAACTTTAGAACCTTTAATGCAGTGAAAATTCAAATATTGAACATGGGCTGATATTTGCAGGATGAAAAGTTGGAATTTACACAGAAATATGATATCCAGTTTCTTTCTGTAATAATGCCAATAACTTAGAGTTAACTCTTATTAATATTTAGCACAGTGGTAAATGTAAGGAGTCGACATTAGAGTATCATGATTATGATCTATAATACCTTGGCCCTAGATCAGATTTTCTGCTCTTGTTCATTCTTTGTGTAATTTGATGTAGGAGGGAAGGAAGAAGCAATCAGCTAATGAACCAGTTTATAAATATCCAATATGTGCTGACTTATTTAAAGGACAGTGAAAGGGAGGTTATTGTAATGTCTAAATCTAGGCAACAGTTTTCATCCCTATCAATAATATAGAGAAATATTTTCTACTCCCTAATTCCTAACAAGAATGAGAGAAAAGCTTCTGATGTTTAATGGCATGTAGAACTATGAGCTTCCTAATCAGTGGGCTATTTTCAACCATTGTATTTATGTAGGAAACATATTAGATGTCTTTACACTAAGTCATTTCCTATTCAGCTGCCTTCTCCTGTTAGTCATTTACCTCTTGATGTATGGCTGGGAAGTGTTGTTTTGCTTTATGAGCCTCATTTATGAGAGTATTCTGTGAGAGGCCAAAGCAGACACTTGGTATCACGAAAAGAACCAGATAGGAATTAAGGTTCCTCGACCAGAAACAGAGTATGATGTTCCAAGTATCTGATCTGTAACTGGTGTTTTATGTAAATGTTCTCTGACCCATTTTATTATTCTCCAGAACATCACAGAAATTACTTTTTTTTTTGCTCACCCTTCTGAGTGTCACTTAGTGGTCCAGATCCCTTAATTCTCGCTGAAAACAGTATAGATTCTTTAGTCTATCATGAACACATTTTTGAATATTACTTCTCTCTAGCACACATAAATGCCACCTTCCATGTATTTTGAGTTCTTTGTGAAGTCTGTAAATATGCTACCAGCAATGATATCTATCTTAATGGATTTCTGTTTTAATCATCTGGATTAGCCATTTGTAGGAGGCTCAACTGCTGTAGATTTTTCCAAACTTTACTTCTGTTTGTACTTGGCCTTGTCCTTGGCCTACTAAATCGCTGGTCTGGTCCCAGATCCTATCTGTATATTGCATGAATAATTTCAGTGGGTCATCATTTTCTCATAAAGCAACCTGTGTAATTTGTGAAGATTTGCGTGTCACATAAACCCAAACTTGCCTTTTCCTAGAATTGCTGGCATCAGCACTACCTGTAGGTAAAATTACAAACCCTTATTTTTTCCCCTTGTAAAATGTAATTTGGTATTTCTGCTGGCATCGTTGCTTCAAAGACACGTAGCGCTTTGAAGCTAATTCAGGTATTGAGCTAATTCAGCGTGTGTAATAGCTGACCCTTTTGAATGATCCAAGTACTTCAGATGATTGTTTCATTGAAAAATTTGCTGATCCCTAGAAATAGAGGGAGTGGCTCATGAATCTGTGCACTGCTACTATTCTGCAGTCGTTTTCACAATGGTTATGTGACTGTTGTGTGACCAGCCTGTTGAGGACTGGATGTGCAGTGTTGCACACTGCTGTCACTGTGGCCTTGGTGGGCACAGTTAACCTTGCAGAACCTCAGTTCTCCCCTACAATAGAGGATAATGGCTCTTTTTTAGCTCATGGATGTAAAGGTGGCATCCTACAGGTTGTGAGGAACTTGGTCATTGTGCAGTGGTGATGAGGACCAGATAGAAAGAGAACCTTTTCAGCAGAAATTAAAGAAAAATATTCTCTTGAATCCATAGGAAGATGTCCTAAATGTATCGCAGTTACCTTATTCCTTCTGTGTCCCTGAACAAGCAACGGTGGCAATCAAAATCAAAACTGGACGTAAGGTGCCATTAGTCCCTAGCTTGAAAATCATGAAGCAGAGAGAAAACCTGTGAGATAGCACCTGTGCTGGAGAGGGCTGAGTGTAGCTAAATAATACCTTATATTGAAGAAGAGTCCTTTACCCGGGCATGTGCTGGATATTTTTTTTGCAACATTACAAATACATGTAAATAATTGCTAATGCGGTGTAGATTATGCTGACATAGTGCTGCTTCTGGAATAAATCTTCAAGAAAGAAGGTAACAGAAAACTGATGAGATTTAATGAGTGAGCTGTGCCAGATGCATACTGTAAAACTGTTTGCCTACTGTGCATGTATAGCTTTATCCTAAGCACTCCACCAAAAATATTTCTAACTATGCTCTTCCCACATTACAAATAATAGTGTGCATTCACATAACGACTAAGGAAATAGGTTATGAGAAGTCCTTCAGATGCAAAGGACAGGGCTGGGGTTTTCTTAAGGCAATCCCTTAAGAAATTAGAATTGGTTGAACAGCTCATCAAACAGCTAATCTTGCACCGGCCTCTGCACTGGTGAATGCTTCAGGGGAGCCAGGTGCTATGGCCCAAAGGGAACCATGAGGCACTCGCACTCTCAATGGTGGTACCATCACCGCTCGTCTTACTTAATCTTGACTTTTTTGCAGGACTTTGGGTTTTAGCATTAATGATAAGGAGAAAAATGCTAAATCTTAGGTATTTTTAAAATGCATTAAAGGTTCAAATTTGATATTTAAGCATGCTAATTTAATATTACTGATTTTCTGCTGTGTCCTGAGAAACTGGAGGGTCTGTCTATAGTCACTCTCATACTTGATGCTCTGTCACTTTGTTCTTCTTTGACTTCCCCAAGCTAGGCTAATTGGATGGCTCTGAAGAATGCAGGGAGTATTCTGGCTTTTGAAAATGTTCTTCTTTTCAGGCTGCTTTCCAACCTTTTCTCCCCTGCTTAATGACCCATTCAAAAATTTTCCAGTGAAATTCTTAGACTAGATTTACATAAGATCATTAGAGTATTCCAACTCCTTTACTTTAAAATATTCATGGCAGTCTCATATTGCTGGCTTCACAGAACCAATTGCAGGCAAAACTCCCATCAGCTTCACTGAATAAGGACGGCAAGGTAGAGCTCTAATTGTCAAAAGCTCAAAAGCTTCAGCTTTGGTGGCTGTACTCCATGTCAAGTACCAATGCAGATAGTGCTTCATTGCACATTCTGCTCACTCTGAGTTGGGGAGGGGCTGGTTAGATGCTTTTTATTGTCCCCAGTCTTTGAAAACAAGTTGCAAAAACGTGCTCATTTAAATCTCAGCCTACGAAGACTTTTCTGTGTGTCATCTCTTTGTAAACACTGGATTTGCAGATTGACAAGTAGAGCACTCTGCATCATTATATTAAGAATTCTGTGTAGATTTGTAGCTTACTGGTCTATTATAATACTTGCTGTGGACAATTTTAGAATGGCAAGAGGTGCTGTCCTGTGAAAGGGTGGCTTGATTTGTCCACAGAAATGGTAGGACATTTTTATATACAAGGTACCTCTTAGCTTAAGCAGGGAAGTTTCTTCTCAGCATCAGTGTGATATAAATGGTTTCTCAGACCAGCAGGGGAGAGAGCACGCTCGAGGCCTGGGGTTGGAAGGGTCTCTCAAGGGTCACAGCAACAGAGCAGAAGAGGAAGAATTTGAATTCTCTGCTCTTGCCAATATTGGTCTCTACATAGACGCTGACTGCAGCAGCTGCCTGTAGTAGTAAACATGTTCTGGGCATCCCTGTGGTAGAGCACATCCCTGTGCTACAACACTGGCCCTCGTTCTTGAAGTGTGAGCCAGCTCAACAGCGTACAGGGCCTCCAATTTCCTGTTTCCTCTTCAGTCACTTCCAGTGTTTGTGCCTAGCAAGTCCAGATCCAGAAATGTTTTGCTCAGTATTGTCCAGTCCTTCCTATTCCACAATTACGGGCTTAATGAACAACCCAAGATGCAAAGAAAAGTCTCTGGAGAACAGTATGATGTAAAATTCCCACCATCTTAAAAATTTATTACTGAAGCAACTGTGCTTGGACATATTTTTAAAATGGAAATTAATAATTTAAGACTGTTTAAAATATATGAATGCAACTTTAAATTAATCGGATTTTGTGTACATTGTGTGGCAAATAAAATATGTCTCAAGGGGTTTTGTTACCAAAACTCTCCTTCCCTTTCTTCTTACTACAGAAGCAACTTTTGGAAAGGCTTTTACTAACATTTCCATAAAACTGAAGCGTGCCCTTTGTCCCATCTCCAAACCCCTGCATTTCAAAGCAGAGGGATGTTTTTAGCCATACCAAAGGCAGATGAAAAAGGGATTTGGCTCAGCAGTTACCCGAGACAGAGGGAAGGGTGTTCAATGAGGGCAAAAACCCTCCACGCACACACCCCTGCTGCCTGTACCCTGACCGTCTCTTGGGGTGATGGCAGAGCCAATCTGCAGGGAATGCAGAAGCTGGTGGCAGCTGGAAAAAAGGAGAGCGGGTAGATGCTGGAATGGGTAGGTGTGGGCAGCAGCCCATACGGTCTCCTTGAGCTGCAGGGATGAAGGAACAACTAGCTGCAGGATAGGCAGATCTGGAAAGGAGTGCAGTTTTATTTGTGTACAGTATTTGTGGCTTTTTCTGGAAAAGTGTACTGTATACTCTGCCCTAGATAGCTGACAAAATGTATTTTAATGTCTGTGGTAATGGATAACACCTTGATAAGAAGTGAGTCAGTCAGAAGTTCAGTTTCTGAAGTTTACTTCTGTCTGTTTTCAAATGGTGTGAGTATTCAAGCCAAACTTGCCCCCAAGGTTCATTGGGTGCAGGCTTCTGCTCTCAAACTCTACTGTAACAGTTTCCCTTTTGCAGAAAGAATTCACTATCTGTTGAGTCAGAAAGCACATTGCTGACAGGGATGTGCAAAAGTCAGGCCACACCTCTTTAACTCAGTGGAAGGACAGGATTTTGGATCATCTGTATCCAAAGATAATGCCACACCTGTCAAGCCAGAGTCTTCTCAACCCTCTCTTCTAAAGCTGGAATTGGAGGTGGAACAAAAAAAAAAAGGGTGTTTCCAGTGTTTGTCTGTCAGAATTGAAAGCAGCAGTTTACCTACTCTAGCTTAAATTCTCGTGGTCACAGAGATTAGGAAAATAAAAAATAGCTAAAACCTTGACATTGATTTAAAGTATAAAAATCTTATAACTGATTTATCTTCACTGAAAACAATGAGGAGGCCTAGAGAGGCCTCTTCATTTGCTTCATTAAATCATTATGGCTTTAAGCAAGTTAACATTTACCGTGCCTATATTTCTGTGAAGAGCTTGTAAGTTCTGGAGCATGTGAAGGTAACCATCATTGTGAACACCAGTGGGAGCTAGCTGGAAGGGCTGGCACTGCAGGGATCCTCAGGGAGGGACCTGAGTGATGGGAGCTCTGGTGCAAGGGCTGCCAGGGGGTGGTGCAGGTGTAGAGTACACAGGGCAGTTTTGTTCCTGTCCTTGGAAATCATGAGCATAACCCTACCTGTGGTTGCTCTGAACAACTCGTGGGTTATCTGTATGAGTGAGGAGCAGCAGGATGGAAACAGGGTTATATACTTCTGATAAATTGGTCTGTTTATCCCCTCTTTGGATTAAAAAGGGAGATTGCATTGAATTCAGCTGCTCTCCAAGACAGCCCCATACTGAGAGGTATCTGTTCCATTTTATCCTAGCAACTCAAAGACTGGGGTTTTATCAGACAACCTTAAACTTAATTTTCTATCTGCCTGGTATTTGGACTCATTCTCATCATGGTTTTAAGGACATCATTCAAGAACCTCTATGTTTTGCACATTGCAGCAGTTTTTTAAACCCAGATAGAACATGTAGGATAGGAAACTGATCTTATGGGTACCATCAAGGATTAATAAAGCTAAATTTTACAGATTTCCCTATATTTATCAGTGATCATGTTTCTGTTCCTATAGCTCATGAAAGGTAACAATTTAGGGCCTTATAAACTAGTTCTGTTAATTTATGAAGTGCTCTTATTTACCATCATATTTTTGATAGTCTGACAAATGAGCCTATTGGATCAGTTGAGTGCAAGATTGCCATAAATGACAGTGTAGAAGACGTATTTCTGATGGTATCTGCATATCCTTTGGTATTTAGATGAAAGAAAAAATGAACTTATCTATGGATTACTGGGTAGCAAATTATTAGCTGTCAATCATGTAACCTGGTTTATGCCGAGAAGCCAAATCTTCTGTTTACTTTGCACAAAGTCTGACATATCACTGATTTATTTAGCATTTTGATATTAGCAAATACGTATGTCTAAAAGAAGCTGTCCAAAATGTAAGCACAGAACACAAAGGTTTGTATCCATGACAAAGCACAGGCAGATGTTCTCAGCTAGCAGAGTAATGCCTTAACTGACGTTGCTTATCTGAAACAAAACGATACGGTAGGACTGGGTGGGTTTCTTTTTTGTAAAAAAATAAATAAAACCTTTTCAGAACAAATATTTTCTAGTATCAAGCCAGAAAGAACATTTCCTTGTAAAGCTGTCTAACATGTATAATTCAGAGTGCCCTGCACTCTGAAGAAGGCACAACCAATTCTTTGTATCAAACTGTGTTTTGACAAGTGGAACAGTAATATTTGGCACTATATGATAATCTACCCATTTTGACATTAGAAGTTACAACAATTTACAGAACTTAAACAGTGAGCTATTAGAAGACAAACATCCATTTGGGAGCACAGCACAGAAAACAAAATGATGCATTTAAAATATTATTTAACATGACTTTATTCTAAGCCAAGTGTGACAAACAACAGTTGCCAACATCTCATCCTCTCTTGTATCACCGACTCATAAACTATCATCACATCTGTTGTATTAGTAATTGTAATAACTATGCTTGTGATAAATGATCGCATCAAATTTTAATAGCTTTCCTAATGCTCACAAGAACAGTTGCATAATGAGGTTACCTTTTCTTAAATTTATTGCTCGAAAAATGTTGCATGCAATGTACTGAAAAGAATCAGCTTTCTATCAGAACAGCTTCCAAAACAACTATGACAACAGAACAGTGAAGCAGCAAGGAAGAGAAACAAAGCTTCTCAGAAAAATCTCCTTTCTGAAGGCAGCAGGGACCGTGAGCATGAGGTATTCTAGTGTGCTTCAGAGGCAGTAGCTTATTTATGACTTTTTCCTACTGCTCAGTTTACATGGTAAATGTCAAAGATAAAATCAAAACCAAATCGGGAGAATAACAATAAGTAATGACTCCTATTCTTCTATATATTAGAATCACTGCTTCTTACACCGTCAAACTTTTTTGCACTATATATACTGTCTATACAATTAATGCCTCCATTTTTTTAAATGAAAGCATACCTAAAATATATCTCAGTCCTGAAATATCTGCAAGAAGTTATTTGAATTTAGTAAGTTCTTTCACGTATCTTTAACAAAAGTAGTAAGAGATTCTTTTCTCTGAAGCAAGGTTCTTGCACAAAGCTCCCAGATAGGGATTGCACAGGATACCTCATGTGTACTGATGGTTTAAGAGAATGTGGCTGTTGCCATATGCTGTCTAGCCTCACCTTCTTGCACATTTTTAGTTCTGAATAGTACAGGATTCACCTCTTCTCTATGTGGGTTGATTTTCTGTTACATACAAAATCTACAATCACATTCCTAAGTCTTTCAAATTTCTTTTTTTTTATGAGCAATTTTAGCCCTTGTCAGAGACTGATAATCTGAAAAAAGGCCCATTAGGAGTTGTCTTCTAGCCATATTGGTGGCTAGGATGAGAACTTACCTAGCAGTGCCCGCTGCTTCAGAGGCTCTTGCATTACCCTTAGCACAGAGAAAATGAACACAGATAGCTGTGTGTACTCAGTGGATCAGATTCCAATCTGTGTTACAACTATTTAGATCTATTTATACTGATATACAAGAGATCACATTCTGGTGGCTTGATCTATGCTATGCAGTATTAAGAGAAGCTGAATTACCCAGTGCTTTGGGTTCTGCTATCTTTGTGACAGAGAAGCTGTACAAATGGTGTGTTTATAGGGTAGCAGTTCAGTTATGTGTTATTTAGGGGCTGCAGTAATACCATAACAAAGTGTAAGAGCAAAGATCAATAGCTGATGCTTGAACCCTGAGATGTACCTGCTTTATAATCCTGGAAATACTTGATTCTATATGGTTTTACATGCACAAGAGACAATCAAACTAGAACTTGTGTTGGAAACAAAATGCTTAGGTAGAAAGGAGAAGATCATGGGTTTCCTGGGCTTCCAAAGCATGCTGTAAAATGCTGGGAAAAAGTCAATGTTTCATCTGTAGGTCAAATAGAATACCCAAATACAACACAAAAGATTGTGTTTATGATACAGACTCTTCAAACCTAGTTCAAGATAATAAAATGATGTGAAAACTGTTAAGGTAGGACTAATTTGGAGGCTACCTTGAAGCAAGGAGGCATCCTGCAATCACCAAAGGACCACACAACAGGAAATTCATGCTGGCTGCTACCAGTGCATGCCTGTTAGCTGCTAGTGGATAGGACTAGGTGTACCATTTCCATAGCTCTGGGTCTGCTGTTCATCCATTGTCCAGAGACGCTGCAACGCACTGCACAAAATCTGTGACCTGGCAACTGAGCAAAATAAGCAGGTGTGTCATTTATCAACCTGCTGATTAATCCATTCACTAATACATGAGGGGACAAAGGACCTTTTGCTTTTTCTTTACAGTTTGATTTGTGAATGTGCGTGCACGTGCAAATTGCAGAGACACGCGTGGCTTTCACGATCATGTATATAATGTTCCAGTAAATTGCATAGCCTGCTGGTAAGTACGTTTATCATCAATTTCCCTAAGGCCCCATTCATCTCTTAAGGACTTATTTTGACTTTCCAAACCACTGAACTGCTCTGACTAACCAACCTAATTTAAAATAACCTGACAGATGTGAAAATTTCTTTCTTTTTGCATCCCCAAACCCAACTCATTTCTGCAGCAGCAACTTCTTATACATTTTAAATGCTATGAAAAAGCACTGATACCTTAGAATAGGGCAGGCTGGCAAACTTGGTGTCCACGGGTGATGCCTTTGTCATGCCCACACTGAGCATGCTTCCTCTTCCACCTCAGCTCCAGACTGGCACATGGAGGGCCAGGATGGGAATAGTCTCTGTAGACCAACAAATGCATCAGCAAGCAGCCTGGACTGCCAGTTTTGGGGCACAGTTGAGTAATTTGCAGTTGCTGGTCCTGCTGCTGTAGATGGTGGGGGGAGTGCAGAAATGTCCTAAGGCTGGTGTGTTGCTTTTTAGGTCAGGAGGTTAGATGGACAGGGACCAGATAGATACACTAAGGGGAATACTGGAGGCTTGAAATAAAGAGTCTAATGCCATGTGAGATCTACAAAGGAGAGGAAGGAACATGGAAATTATCTGAAGGGGGAAGCTGTGGCCTGATATCTGTAGGTTGCAGTCTTCAGTAGCTTACATGCTCCTTTGATGTGTGGGTCCCTGTGGCAGGGCTTGCCCTGGAGGAGAGCAGCATTCTGTTTCTACCGAGGAAGCTCCTTCTTTTTTGTTGCTTGTTTTTATCTCGATGATGCCAACTGCCACATAATTAAACTCTGTTGCATTACCTATCAAGCAACTTCTTATTTAAATTTCATATGCTGCCCGTAGAATAACTTGTTGAAGTTGCCAGGAGAGTGACCATGCCTGTGGTGAGCCCAGCACTCCAGCCTCTCGCTAAGGGAGGGAGCACTGGCACTGCTCAAGCCTCCCTTGCCAGGCTGGCCTGCGGGCAGCCCGTGTTGTGCTGCCAGCTTTCCCTGCAGCGTCTGGGCTGGGGAAGCTACAGGTTAGCCAATTATTTTGGTGACAGTTGGGAGTGCTGGCACTGTGCCAGGTGGCACCAGCTCCGTTTGCTTCCGGATGGGATGTGAAATGATTGATCAGCACTGAAAGCATTTGCATACACTTCAGGGTTGCTCGTTACTTTGTTCCGTATCTCACAGTTTTGGGAGTGCAGTCCTGTTAATTGAGCTGCCTCTTGCTTGTTTATACACAAATCTAGAGTGCCTAAAGAAAATACTTAATACTTCTGCTTTGGCATCCCCTACAGATGGACTGAGGCAGGTGTGTGATGCACAAGCATTAGGACTGAAATCAAGAAAAGAAAGCATGCTATCAACAGTATCACCAGTCATTTGATAAAGATTTCATATAACCGACTATGCTGATAGTTGTCTGATTTGAGTGTTTCAGTGTCCTCAGCTTGGACCAATTCTCAGGTCTTCAACTTAGAAATGCAAAGAAATTGTCTTTGGTGCTACCCCAGCACTATGCCTTTACTAACAACAGTGCCACTTGTTCAGCAGAATATATGCCTGATTTCAGCTGCTTAAAAAGAAACTAAAAAAAGAAATGTTCACTTGGCAAAACTGCCTCTTCTTCTCTCCCCAAATAATCTGCTGAACAATTTTTTTTTTTTTTTTTTTAATGAACTCAACTAGACATTCTCAGCATGGGAAATTTTAAAGAATGTGTTCTAAGTTTATCAGCTAAAGTACACACTCCTGTAAGGCAGTGCTGGGTAACTGCAGTGACATGGTGCTTATTGTCACTTACTCCTCAGTTTCAGAGAAGTCCAGGTGCCAAACATTCTTCTCATGAAAAATTAATCCATTTATCATAAATAACCACTTCACAATGAAGTATAATTTAAAAAAAACAAGGGAAAAAAAAAAAGAAATAAAGATGGTTTTGTGCTAGCAGTATGCAACTGGGATTATGGGGATCTTGATGCTGGTTTTGCTTTCCCACAGATCTTCCATATAAAGTGACCAAATGACTGAGTACTGCCTCCTTCATTGGTAATGTGGGAACACTCATAGTATGTTTGGAGGCTTAATTCATATTTGTGAAGCACTTTGAGACTCTCAGAGTGAAAGTGCTGTTAGTACATTGTACTGTTATTAATTATTAAATCGTAATTGGACTCTGTGGATGTCTTACAGCTGGCACTGCAAACCCAGGGATTTTAGATAGGTAGCCCCTCAGATAAAGCTTGTTTGACAGGACAGCAAGTTTTAAAGTTGATTATTTGGCAAGGGTGGGCTTCAGACATAAATTCATAGACAGAGATTTTTGGCTCGGTGGATTTAAGAGTAAAGCTTTCAAAAGATTCTAGAGATTTGGGATATCACCATGTAACTGGGGCAGATGCACTTGAAATCCTTCAGTATACTTCAAAACTGTACTGATGTAGGGGACACTTTCCTTTCTGTTTGTGCAGTGCTGCCCTGAGCTGATTTGATGTCTGTAAAAATTACGTAGATAAATCTGTAAAGATTTATCCTTTGTAGCCAAATGAACTTAAATACATAATGCATTATTTTAAAAGCCTTCTCCTTTAAAAAAAAAAAAAAAAAAGCATTACAGTTTTCCTACTCTCAAAAATGCAAGGAAATCTGAACATTGGATTGTGCTTCTTGTACTAGGTGGCATTCCACTGGTGTTAGATAAGGAGGAAAAGTATGCAGTGAGGGATACATTTTGAAAGGAAGGTTTCCTTTGGATGTTCAAGAATATATCTCAGTGTTTTAATACAGCTCATGAGTTTTAATACAATTGTTAAAAAAAAAAAATCAGTCTTTTACAACTTTAATTTTTGTTTCTAGCTACATGTTGCTGCAAACAAGAGTAATTGAGTTCCAGCAGATACCCTGTGCCTTAGGTTCTTTCTGTGCAAGCTGGGCAGAAATATTTATCTCATATATACTGCAGAAGCTTAATTCATTTATATTTGGAGGGTGTTTGCAGCTCTTTGGATAGAAGAGTATTCATATATCAAACTCATATTGAAGAAAGAACACTTGTAAAAATCTTTTTTCTCTGTGATTTCTAACGGATGAGAAACACTTTCCTCCTAAGCAGACAGACAGGAGGTGCTATTGCAGCTTGTCAGTAGGAGCTGAGGCTGAACAGTAGTAGCTCTTATGATGAGAAGCAATATTTTTCATCTGTAGCATGGAAAGGATATTGAATAAATACTTTGTAGAGAGATATGAAATGTTAACAGTTGCTGCTATAAGTCTGCAGTGGTTTGTATTGTTAGGAATATTTTGCAGTTCAGTTTGGTGGAAATAGTACTAATGGACAGAAATTTTAACATCATTGTGCAAGGAACCAAGGAACTGTTACGCAGATTTCTCTCTTCTCTCTCTCTCTCTCTTTCTTTCTTTCTTTCTTTCTTTTTTAATTTATTTTTTATTTCCAATTTGAAACTGCCCCCTGAGCAACTTTCTGACACCAGAGCCTTCTAACATCACTAAACGTTGCTGACTGAGAAAACAAACAACACTGTCACATTTGGAAAGTCAAAGCAGAAAAGTGTCTCATTTGTAGAGCGATTCATTTCGATTTTCATCTTGCTGCTGTCACTGAGGATACATGAACAACAGCAGTTGGTATTATCAGGAGACCTAAGCAGACCTGTTTCGTTGGCTGACTTGACAGCTGTTCCATGAAAGAGATTCATGCTCACAAAATAAAAAAAAAAAAGTATGAAGACCAGATTTTCTTTTTAACCCTTTCTTGGCTCACTTTGCCTGGGTTATGCTTTAATTAAAAAATCAAAGGGAAGGATTGGGTTGCAGTGCACAACAGCGGAGGGATTTAGTTTAGCAAACTACCCTGTGTGTCCTACGTGGCACTCCTTAAAGCAGTGCCTCTCACCTTAAAGCAGTGTCTCTGACCTTCTTTGGATCTGCACAGCCATCTTGGAAAATGAAACACGGGGGCCTAATTCCCCTGTTACTGCAAGCAGCACACAGCAGGGAAGAGGTTTGCATTATTCTCCTGAATGCTCCATTTCTCAGGTAACCTGGACCCTTTTGTCAGGCAGCTTCTTTTCTTTTAAATCAGCGAATATGTAAATATTTAATTGTCTATTTCCTTTTATTTTTCTGCTTGCTAGTTTTGAAAGAAACATACTATTTTAGCAGATTTTATCACCAGGTAGTTGCACTTTCTAAACAGTGAGGATCTCCTTTTATAGTCCTTTGAACTCGGCAGTTTTCAGATGTAGTTCCTAATACAGCATCAGTCTGCATGTTGACTCCTTGGTACCAATGTGATTTATGCAGTAGAAGAGTTTGTCTCACAGTTATTTAGAGGAGAGGAACTTTAATATCCGTTTGTCTACTACAAGTGGTACTGATTGCACTGCACTAACATGCTTTGGTGATGCCATTTCATTTAGCTCCTGCTGCAAAACTCTGCAAGTTTATCATACGTTACCAGGAAGTGTTGTTTCTGTGAATTGTTAAAGTCAATGGAAAATAAAAGACTGTGGAATGAGTCTCCACGAGAAAGTCAAACTTGATATAAAACTGTGCTCTGTCAAAAATATATGCAATGGGTGAATGAAACTAGAGCAGTTGCTTCCAGTTAGCCCAGCCACTGTTCCTGGGTACCTCTTTTTCCAAGTCTTTGGAAAGGTGCTGTCCCCTTCCTCAGAGCGTGTGGGGCCCTCACTGTGGTCAGGCATGGGTGTGGTGAGATAACTGGCTTGGTCTGCAAAAATTTCACTGTGGTGATGATTATGGTGAGTGATGATGACTGAATGATGGTGAGTCATTTAAAATTAATTACCTGTTTATCTGGGACCAGTGCCTTGGATTGCCTCTCTGTAAAGATCTAAATCTGCCTCTCTATAAATCTTATTTAATTATTTCATTAATTACAGATACTCTTGTAAAGCTGTGACACTGAAGTTTAGAAAAACTCTTTGGAGATAATTTTCAGAGATTTTTTTGGATTTTGCTGCACTGGGACATATGTTAACTATGGCATTTGCCTTTGCTGTCAGATACAAAAACAAGCCTCAGTGTACTTTTTCTACTAGTATGAATGTGAGCACAGGCTTTGCAGTGCAGCAACAAGATCCCTCTGTCTAGCACAGAAAAGCACAGAACCACTTGAATCGTTGAGTATTACCACTGCAAGCCATGGGGGGGATTGCCCTTGTTAGCAAATGCTGTTTCCATTAGCACGTGTTTGCAAAACAAGTCTATTAAATACGTATTAAACACCTTTCTGGACAATACATGGCATGTGCATATGCTTGCAGTGAGGCACAAATAATGCTTGTTTGAAATGATGCTCATCACTTGTGCATCCATTGCTCATGAGTCACTGAAGCCATATTAAATACTGCCCTTTTTTATAAGACTTTTTTCTGTGTTTTGCTCCCAAACCCATACTCCAACAGAAGAGCTCAAACTGGTGGAATTACTCTAGGCGTCTAATGCAGTACTCAGCTATGTCATACTTTCACTGCTGTCAGAGGAGAGAAAAGAAATGACAAATTGCTCTCTCTCAGACAGGGCTCTGACACTTTCTTACCTGTTCATAACAATGGAACCTGATATTTGCAATTAGCTGAAGGCTGCAGCCAGGAGTATTTTTACTGTAGATGAGGATTAGCAAGAGTCCCCACCTTTTATCATTCATTACTGAGCAAGCACGCTCTACAAGTAGTTGCTTCTCATTACAAGCCTTATCTTAAAAAGTGCTGCTGAGCACCTGAAATGTTTTTTATATTAGACTGTTTAGGACATGCAGTGGCTTTAAGGAGTGAATGGATGTGTTCGGATGTAGTGTTGTATTATCTTATCTGCCATATAAGACTTAACAATGAGGTTGAAATATGAGGGATGCAGAAAGGGAGGGAAACAAAACTGCTGGTTTCTTTTTGAAATGTATCTTTTCAAAGTAATTCTCAGCTTAGTTTTCCAGAGCTGCTGCTACTGTAAGTAGCATTTACTTAGCTTTTTTCTTAGCATCTAAGCAAAAATAATTACTTTACTTCACGCTTAGCAGGCATGGAAGTGCTTTGCTAGATTCAGACCTGAAGTCAACCATTATCAACTTTAATTACCAAATGCTATGCTTTTTAATCTAGCATTTATCCCAGTTTTTTCCCAAAGGCTCCTGGGACAGCTCATATGCTGATACCTTAACTGACCCCCAGTATCTGTAACAAGTATTTCATAACTTGGGAATTTCATCAGAGGGTGGGGACAATCTGGCTGGACTTGTACTGCAGGGAGCGCTATCTTTCTATCTTGTTTGTCATTTAATCACAGTTTAAGCTGTTCTGTGCAAAGAGCCTGTGAATGCATACACCCCACCCAGGTCTGTGCACAGTCATTGGCACAGCCAATGTTTACATGGTGGGTAGAGTGAAAAAAGACTTGATTGTCTTACTGAGATTGTAATATTTGGTAGTAATGGCGTCTAGATGTTTTAAACAAGACTGTCTCTTCCAACTCCTTTTTCATGAATAAATTATAAGTTAATTAATTATGTGATTTTTATCCCATTTCATCTTAAAAGCAGTACTGCTGAGATTTTAACATCTGCTTACAATGAAGACTAGGTGTTTTAAATGAAGCCACCCCTTCCAACTCCTTACTTTTTTTTAATGAATAAATTATCAATCAATTAATTATATTCTTCATATCCTCCCTGAAAATTACTGTGCCAAGTCAATTGTATAAATACTTTGTCATATGCTTCTTATATTCTGAATAGATAATTTGATACTGAGCATCTGAATTTTTGTGATCTATTATAGAATTATAGAATGATTATAGAATTATTATTAGGCAATAGTACAGAGCTGTGGCTCTTTCCTTCCTCAGGAAGAGCTTTCATATTATTTGATTTGCATAGTATGAATTAAGATTTTAAAATTCCTTTTATATACCTATTTTGTAGCACTGTCTGTGTCACATAATGACTACAGACAAAAGACATTAATCTATTTTTTCTGCTAAAATACATTAATTTTAAAACTTCAGACATTATATCTATATCTATATCACTCATGTTCACTATCTCATGTAGTATATAATGTCTAAAGCTTTACAATTTAAAGTATTTAAGTAGGGACTGAAGAAAGGAAAAAAAAATGTTGAAATTGTCTGGAAACAGCACAAAAGCTGAATAAGCAATACTTCATTAGCATTTCTGTAAAATATTTACCTAACCTCTACAGCATCTATCATCTCTATGATCCACCGGTTTGGTATTCTTACGGTACAATAAAGCTGTTTTATGAAATATGTGAATTAGAAATTGTTTTGTCATCCCTTGTCCTTTAGTGCTGTTTAACCAGCATCAGTTGAAATACATGCTGTAGTCTCTGGTTTAGCGCTGATGCCAAGCTGCTCTGTACGAAGCAGAGAGTAACTGGTGCAAATATTTCTTGTTCGGCCACTCTAGCATCCCGTTGTCCCTGGGGGAGCGATCAGCTGGCCCGGACCTCTGCCTAAGGATGAAAATTCCTGCCACATGGCTTTTGAGTGGTTTATCATGATCAGATGTTTTGATAGCAGAAGCTGTACGAGTAGGGATGAAATGGCAGAAGGTGCAGAGGTGACATTGTGTCCCTGCAGCCCTGTTTGTGGGCTGGGACACACAGTCTGGATGTGTCAGTGCAGGGAGCAAGTAAGGAGGGGGGTGTTCTGCACAAGTGCCATTGTGGAACGAGAGGGGCTTTCTTACACTTAGTATCTGCTCGGTCTCTGGAAAGTCTCCTCAGTGATGGCAGGTGCAGAACAGTAGGACTGGGCAGAAAGTATATGTTAGCAAAATCACGAAGTAGCTCTCCACTGTTCTTTTGTTTCAGTTTTGAAGGTGAATATGAGAGTTTGCCTTCTGTAATCTCAGAAAGTTGGAATTAATTTTTTTATTTTTTTTTTTCTTCCTCTAGAGAATGGCATGAGTGTAATGCAGTTAGTTGGGGAGGGCACGCTAGCTAAATGAATGAAGCCATAATCTCAGAAAGACTGGTTCCTGGAGATGAAGCCTGGGAGGCTGAGAGCCTGCAAGGCACCTCCAGTGACATTGTTATTTTCCTTGTTTTCTGAGAGTGCCTAGTAAATTCAGAAGCTGTAACATTAATGCTTGCTTATGGTTTCAAATACTCATGTTCTATCACTCTCTCTATTGAACAGGAAGGGGGAAAATAATAGAATTAATTTATTCCTTGATACCTACATGCATTGTGTTAAATTTGCCAAAATGAAGAAGTTCTGCTCTCAAGAAGTAGAAAAATTAGATCGTTAGTATGGTGGCAGGAGAGCGTATGCAGCTAACACATTATAGATCTTGTTGAGCCCTTTACTATGTCACGAAAAAATGGCAAAGGTTTCAGTTGAGGACCACAGATTTTTTGAGAATGTAAAATTTGACATAAATCCATTTCCAAACTGATATTCTAATACTTCAGTTCCTATAGAAAGCCTGTACATTTTCAAAAAGTAGGACAAAGCAACAGAATGTCTTACCCACTTGGTTTATTAAATGTGATTCTTTCCTGTAAATCAGAATAGTGATATTTAATTATGTTTGATTGTTATAAATTTCTCAGTCCTTAAACTAATGCTAAAAATAGAAATGCATACTGAAAAGCCAAGAGTATGGTTTAGTAACTCAAAACCATAAAAATCACAAAATATATAGTGAGTTATAATGAGTCTCAATTCTAGGTGTTTATCAGCTGAAATACAAGTTACTGTTAAAACTTGTAGGATAGCAGAGTAATAAATAGAGAGCAGGTGGGAAAAGACATTCTGGGTCTGATGATTACATGTGTTACAGTAGCAATTCAGAGTTTACTTTAATAATATAGAGGGCTGCAGCCTGCTGAGCAGATGTATGATGATATGTCCTTGACCGTGTACAGAACATGCCCAAGCATCTTGCTGCAGTTTTGAGCTTCACACAAGGACAGTTGGCTACTAAAAATAACTTAAGAGATAACAAACTAAAATATTAATATGTTGTGGGATGTGATGATTCCATGCACGCCAAACAGCACCACCATGCAAATGATAAGTTTCCAGAGGAGAAGAAAGAATGAATTCTCATATTGCCACGTTGAAATGGCTTAAATATGCACTGAAGCTATTTTTGGTGACCAGACAATTGCATCCTGTATGGCTTTCTGAATGTGAACTGACAGCCTGCTATAGGGAAGTGCAGTGCAATCATTCTGGGGCTTGAGTCAGTCATATCAATCGAATCATGGCTCCTTCACAGCAGCTTGGTGAAAGAAATGCAGAATGAGCATGCCACTTTACATTGAACAGAAGGCTAAGAGTTTAATGACTGTTTGGGGACCTCAGGCAAGACTTCCATCAACATAGTTAGCTACTGTTGTTTTCAAAGCAGCCATGAAGTAAACACTAAAGCTGTAAGAATTCACTGTCTCCCTTGGCCCATCTGAAGACGGGCAGCATGCCGACATGTGCTGTTTGTGAATGTAGCAGAAAGCCTTTCTTTTGTAGCACTTGTGACACTTACAAAAATGTCCTTAGTTAAGATGTCCTCAGTTAAATTAATTTTAGAAGGTCTCCTAATGCTACTGATAGACCCTCTGTGTTACTGGTGCTTATATCTTCTATGCAAAGTTTTAAATCAGTGACACTGCTGCCCTGTGATAAGTGTGTGAGGAAGTTTTTCTTTGGGCCTGAGCACACACACCAGGAAACAGTTGGGCTTGTCTAGCACTTCAAATTGCATTTGTGAAAGGATTTAACTGCTGAAACAAAACAAGCAAAAGAAATCAGTCAATATTATAATCTGTATTGCATTTGGAATAGCTCATTGATCTGGAGGTCTGGGTAGCAAGGATTGCACTTTTGCAGTGAAAATGCTGTAGTACTCTTGAGGCTCATGGTACCAGTTCATGAACTGTGCCAGGTGTTCCTTTTAGACGGGCACAGAAGTGTTAACTTAGAGCAAGAACAAATAAAACCCGCAAAGAGGATTATTTTAATCCTTTTATATCTATATGTGGAAAGAGAGAGAGATACAGGTATATATTTAGTTGACAAATAAGCTATCTTTGAGGTAATTTCCTGTATGATAGCAGTGATTCCTCTTCTAAATAGATCTACAATTTAACAAAATATAAGCAGTACAAAATCTTAACACAAACAGCTCTACTAGTTTATTGCTCTTTCAGTATGTGTGCAATGGTGTCTGCAAAATAATATTTTGTGTAGAAAACTTAATTAGCCAAAGAAATCAAGCAGGTAACTAGCTCCTTAGCTTCTGGCAAAGATGACTTTGACAGATTTACAGTAACTGAAGATCTGATCCTATTATCTGTAATGTCAGGTAAATTTTAAACTAAACCTTTGGATGTATGTTCAAACAAGGATGCCTGCTTCACTGAACAGCAGCCCTAAATATGTTCTTACACAAAAAACTATATGAAAAAGGCAGCTGGCTAATGGGGCATGTGTCTGACTGAGGGTGGGGATGAACTTACATGAGGAAAGGAGTAGTTGCAGTGCTGTGTGCCTCACCAGCTGGGCAGGGATCTCGCACTTCCTCATGAAAATTGAGTTAAATCCATTGCTTCCTATGACATGTCCTCCCAGTGAAGGGTAAATAATCCCTGTTAGAGATGAACATCAGCAGTACAACTTCAGACCTGAGTTGGCACTGCTGTGCTGCCAAGGGTGGATTAACCAGATGCATGCTCTATGCAGCCAGTACTTCCAACTATGGACTTGGGGTGAATTCCGTGCTTTCAGTCCAACTATGTTTAGGTGGCATTCAGTAGCAGCATAAACATTTTGAATTGATCTGTGTCAGATAATGTTTTATTTTATTTGGACAACTATTAGCAGAACAAATATGATTATTCACTGTCGTTTTCACCAATAGCCTTTTTGCAAAGCTTGAAGATAGGAAAATCCTGAAATATTTTTCTCTTGGATTGTTTAACAGCTCTGGGCTTGATCCTGTAAGCTGTAGGTAGTGAAAAAAGCCTAGCTAAGCCACTGGTAGGATTAAGAAGCATGCTGTATTTATCTCAAAGAGCAGTAGTAGAAAGTTGACATTAAAGTCTGGCATGCTACTGGAGTCTGAGGATATTGCTGACTGCCTAAGTCATTGTAAGGCACTGGGCTGTAGCTGGAGGAACAGTATTTCACTGCAGTTGGTACTGGCATTGTCGTACTCAGCTTTCCTGACAGGCTGGGCTCCCACTTTCCCTTGAAGTCCAATCCTTTCTCCTTGACAAACCAAGTTTTTTTAGGCAGCAGCTGAGGGATCTCAAATCTGCAATAACTGGTCCAACCTGTGCATCCTTCTTGCATCTGTGCTACCCCTTCCCCTGGTGGGACCGCTGATTCTGACATTCCCCCTGTCAGCTCACTGCACCATGAAGCACCCAGCACTTTTCTCTGTGCTCAAGGCCTGAGCAAGCTGTGCTCCATGACAGAGCTCAAGGTGGCCTCTGAGGAAGGGGGTTTTAATAATTCAAAAACTATTCCTATTTGTCATATTTTAAATATGGTTTTAAAAATCTGTTTAAAAGCGTGAGGGTTTTTTTCCCAAATCCCTTGCAGCTGCTGTCAGGTGATTATGTGAGGAGTTGTTGTTTTTCATGAAATAAGTGTTCTGCCCTTCTATTGACAGAAAAATATTAGAGATGACTATAGAAAAAAATCCCTCTACTATGTTAAGATTAACCAAATAAATACAAAAGGATTTTAAAAAAAAAATCTTGGTGAGTTCCAATAACCTTCAAAATGTTGATGTTATAGATTCTTTATATCTCCAGCCAGCATTTTAAAATGACAGCACTGAATTAAAAAGAGCTCTCGAACAGTAGAAGCTGGAATATACACCAATACCACACAAAAAAGAGAAAAAAACTTTTGCACTGAGGGAGCAAGGGAGAAGTGTAGGTGTTGTTTCTTTGCTTCAGTTTCTCACAGACCTTAGTCTGCTTACACAGAGATGCTTTTCTGTCCTTGTTCTCTCATTCCATAGTGTATTAAGTATAAAGCAAATATTCACATTGTGAATGACTGATTTCCATTGCACATGACTAAGATTTAGCATATATGACTGTGTTTGCAAAATCAATGCTTCAGGCAAAGCCTTTCCAAAAAAGATCCCTGCAATATGATGTTAGATAATCATAGCTATGCTGTGGATAAAGTACTTTAGAAGGTATGGAAATGGATTTGAAGCCATATGAAATGCACCTCACGGATTCCCCAAAGTCAAGTCTTTGTCGGATAAGAAAATGCAGGAAGCTGACAGGCAATAACCTCCCAGGCAGCTCCTTGTGGGTTGATGCTTTAAGGGTGATGTTGGAATTGCTCATCTAGAGTATATGCAGCACACTTGTCAGGGCTAGGTAGTGGGGAGCTCCCAGCCCCAGGTGCTTTTGGCAAAAGGTTAAGAAAAAATGTTATGACAGCAACAGAGCACGTGTCAGAAACTTCATCGCTCTTCTGTAAATAAAAGTGAGTGCTGCTGAAAATAGATGGTACTCTCAGGTATCAGTGCAATGTAGTTTTCATGCACATTTAATCTGGCCATCTTTTATTAAAACCGAGTGCTCAGCTGGGTTTGCCGAATACATCTGTTTCAGGGTATGGGCTACTTGGAGAGGAGTAAACCCTCGGTGGGACAGGAAATCATGTGTGGTGATGCCTGGTTAAAGCAAAACAGAGGCAGACTTAATTCTGTGCTAATGTACAGCAAAGCGGTTCCACTGAACTCCCAGATTTAATATCTTTGCTACAATTTGCCTTTCTGTTTGGTTGTGTTCGTTTTGTTGGTGTGGTTTGGTGGGTTTTTTGTTTGTTTGTCATCGATTGTTTGTTTTTCTGCAGCTGTACAGATATTACAAGCTTAAATGGCATTGGGAACAAAATCTGAACAATACTATACAATAATTATTATCAACCCAGAAATACCATCATGGACTTTAAAAGGATTGAGGATCCCATCTCTGGAGATCCCAGGCTTCACGAATTTAGGGGATGGCTTTCCAGTCTTTTATAGTTATGTAAAGGATTCTTTTGCCTTTGTTAAATCAAAGTAGCAAAAATGTCACTTTCTTAAGTACATTACATATAAGTAATGTCTGAAGATTCCAGGCTGTTCTATTAAAATAAATAATAATAATAAAAAGACATTATGTGTGCCTATTTTTGATTACATTAATGCCCCTCTACACTTTCTAGCAATTTACAGGGACTTTCCTAGGATATAAATTTTAGTGGAAAAGCATAAATGAGAATCAGACTCCATGACATTAAGGAAACTAAACTTGATAGCTGTGTTAACTGATACAGTCTTCTTACACTTGAACACCTCCTTTCTTTGTCATTTTATTCTGAAGAACACACTCAAGAGGGCACAGGTAGAGAGCATTTTATGCAGCCTGGGTGGGATTTTCTTCCTTGCTTCTTCTCCAAAGACACTTCTCTTTCTTGAGAAAATAATTACTACTTCACATACATTTTAATTTCATGGATATTCAGAAGCAGCACTCACATTACAAACTGTAATTTAAGGAATGAATGAAACATGATGCTCTTCCCTATCACTGATGCAGTTCCAGAAAATAAAGAGAAATGCCAATAATTTTTTTTTTTTAAATTAAAACAAAATAGCTGTACATTGGCTGATCTACCTTAAAGCTTTGGAAACCTGAAAGTTGATAAAACTCAGGGTTTTTAAGTTTAATCTCTTTCTGGAAACTGATTTCAGGTGTTTACAAACACCTGAAATAATGTATATGTAAGTAAACATTCTATTGCACTAATGTAGCAAAAAGTGAAATATATAGGGTAACTCACATAAAAAAACCTGAAAGCATATTTTCAGTGCTATACATATGCTTTTAAAAGCATATATAACATAATATGTACCGTCTCAGATGCCATTTTAATTCTCTGATGTTGTTTATATTAGATTAATGACACTGAGTGATTTGGGAGGCATAAAAGAACATACAGCTTCATTTCAGAACAGAGCAATCCATATACTCATTGCAGTGTTTTATCTCTAAAACCTCTGGAAAGTAAGTTGCCAGATAATAAGGAATAGAGACTGTGGCATTTCAAGATCCTGCTACCCTTTATCCATTTGGTTTTGTTTGATTGTGTCAGACATTTCCATGCTGAATAAATAATTGCTGCTCAGAGCACCTTTATTGGCGGCTTAGGTTAAAGCCAGTTTAACCCCCAGGCATGGCTGGTCTGTGTCCAGACTGCCATTGCCTTAGTTTTGTTGCATGACTCTTTTCTAACCAGGAACTGGCTTGGTTCAAGAAGCTAACCTGGGTGAAAAAATGATATATCTAAGAGGGTGAAGCAGCTGGAGGAACTGAGCTGAACTTATTATAACTGAGGAAAAGAGTTCTTTTTCTTTTGTAACAGTTCTGTAAATGACTGTCTGACTTTGCATTGAAAATGAAAAGTCATTAATTTCTTTATAGCGAACCAAAAAGTGGGAACAACAATCTCTGACAGAAGCAGAAGCAGGGATCTCATTGGGATTAACTTCTCAAACTGAATGCTAGTCTTGACCTCAGTTCTCTTCTTGCAAAATACATTATTTTCACAGAAGTACATTCAAAATATTTCAATCATTTAGGATTGCAAGGTAGAAACTAAGATTTTTTTTTTTTTTTACTTTTTTATTTTTAAATTGTAGCAGACTACACGTACATTTCCCCTCTGATTTATCAAGCACATGGATGTGTACCCTCTCGTCTCTATGGCTTTTTCGATTAGCTTGTGACTGTCCATGAATAGATCTATAAGCAGCCTTGCTTTTATCCCCATGCAGTGTTACTTAGTACTTGGAGGAGCCCTAAGCTTGTGATTCCACAGTAGTGTATGCCATTTTCATAAATGGAATTTGCTAAATAAGAATTATTATAATTAAAATGGCATTTTCCTAGAACGATTACTGTGTGTCATTTACTCAGAAAAATCTGAGGCTAACCATACTAGGCATGCTACTACCCTTCTGGTGCCTCATGAAACAGTCCCCTGGGGTTCCATCCAAGACATCCTGGTAAAGTCATCCAGAAACATTAATCTGTTCTCACGAGAAGCAGTTTAATCCAAGTTCATAAATGTCAGATCTTCCAAATTAATGTGCGTACTGTCGGTCGCACACATTCCAATATGCTTAACTGATGAGTGCCAGTACCAGAAGGGAACCCATTCTGCGTGTTCCTGTACCTAATGGGTGCCTTTTCCTGCAGACATGCACACACTAACACGTGGCATAGAAGAACAGAATGACATTTGCATGTTTAAATTAGCCTCATGCATTTTCAAAAATGTGCTCAGAGCAGAGGCAGTATTAAAAATAATAGTTCCTGTCCATAAATTGTAATGTTGAATTTAAAAAAAGACATATTGTAAAATCTTTTCTATATGCAAAGTTTTACTGCTGCTTGGCCCTGTCACCCAGACAGTCCCCAACACACCTCCCCACATTAACCAGATGACAGCGCTGCTTAGGAACTGGCACAGTGAAGCTCATCATTCTACGTACATTACTACAGGCTCTGAATTTACAGCCAACCTGGCTAAAGTTGGACTCGTATCTGTAATCCTTCTCTAAAGAAGTGCTCTGGTTTTAAAAAAGTGCAGTTTTGTTCAGTGGGGATTGTTCAGGAGAAGTGTTTAGAAAGTATTTATAAGGAATAGAAAGCATTTAGGAAGAACATTTATATGTGAAACCATTGTGTTTGTATGTAGAAAAATTTTGGGGTTTTGTTGGAGGTTTCAGTGGGGGAAAAAAACCCCAAAGCTTATGTGGGACAAAAATCTAGTGTTTGGTTGTTGAAATCCAGTTACCTTAGAAATAAAATGTCTCTGTCTACAAAAGCCTTTAACCCATTCTGTTCGCCAGTTTAGATAACACAATTATTTATTTATTTATTTAAAGGTTCAAGAATAAGTTCAGGGCTTGATATTTTAGTGTGCCTCAGGATCCCATGCAGCTTAGTAGAAAATTAATACTGCTTACTGAAGTAATTACCCTCCACTCTTCTGCTAGTAACAGCTGTAGTGATTTCAGCCACTGTATTTATACAAAATAATTAAAATGTACATCTTCAGAGAGAACTGTTGCATAGTTTTAATATTAATTTAACAAATGTAATCCCTAAGAATGAGGCTTATCACTGAAACACCAATAGAACTTTTGGGGTGTTGCTAAGCAGTATTGTAATAGGGGTTTAGATATAAATTGCTCTGGTGTGTGAAAGGAGGTAATGGCTCATGAAAATGCATTAACCTCTCACACCAGGGTGTGAGAGGATGTCTACTTGCCTCACTCCTGTAAGGTACCCACTGCTTCCTGCAAAGATTCACCTCAATTTCCATAGAAGGGGAAAAGATTATAAAATCATTATGGTTGTAGCTAATCTATTTTAAAGAAATTCTTGTAAGCAATGTGCATTATTAACTCAATGAGATAGGTCTGTGCTTACTGGCTGTGCTGCCAGTCAGCTTCCCAGACACAAATGGAACCACACAAACCCTCTGGTCTGCAAAATGTCTGACAAGTGTTTACATGTTAACATTCATTAGAAGACTCAGTCAAGCAATTCATGCTTGATTAATTGATTATCCCATGGTGACAGTTCATTTTTTGAAATAGCTGCCAACCTGAGCCGGAGCAGGATAGTCAGAGCAATGACAAAAGACATTGATGGACAAACACTGGCCTTAGTGAAGAGCTGCTAGAGTAACAGTCCAACATCTACAGAGTTTAATCAATGCCTCAAAGACATGGCAACACTATAAAGTCTGTTTATTTCTTTTCTGTGCATTTATGAATTGTTAATGCAGTCAATACATATTAGCTTTGTATATTGTTTGGTTAAAATGTAATTTGAATTTTCCAAGTTAAGAGTTGCCTTAATATCTGGTTTTGTACAGTGAGATTTATGAGTCCTTGCAGATTTATAAGGTTTTATTGATGGCTAGAAAGCGAAGCATAATTTCTGACTTTGTTTATTCCAGCATTACCGAATTAGTAAGAGTCGACATTGCAGGGCTTATTGAATAAATTCATTTCCTTGGCAGTGTGTGCATTTTGAATTTTTTTGAGTTAAGCCAGAAAAAAATGGATGCATCAGGGCAACCTAGTAAATAGCAACTGCACTGCAAGAGGATTTCAAGCTAGAGCAATGCAAGGAAGATGCTCTAAACCAGAGCAAATTATCCACAGGCACTAAATGTGTTGGAACAGATCATCCCTTGCCTAATGGTATTGAAGTCCATTGAATTACCCAAGAGACAATTTTGGCCCAGTATTAATTTGCAGCAGATGTTTGACTATCTGATGATTTGAAAGAGCTTGAGTATATTGCGATATAATTACCTGATAGTTGCAGTGCACCGCTTTCAGAGCTTGCTTTTGTCTTATTCTTGCAGTAGAAACAATAATGCAGAACTAAGAGTGAAGTTGTCCGAGTGATCACTTGGTTTTGGGAGTATAAAGAAACAAGAATTCCAAATCATTAAAAGATTTCAGCTTAGAAGTGAAGTCAGAAACTGACTGATCTGTGACCTAGGATATGGGCAGACATTATTTAGAGCCTTGATGAGACAAATACTGAGAGCTGGTCTTCTTGCATAACACACCTCCATTCCTCAATATCTTTCCCTTGCACTTGGTACTTACAGGGTGACAGGGCAGGACCCTGCTGATGCAGCAACAGTGGTTCTTTGCTCCTGTTGGATCCCTTGCTGTTGGGAAGCTGCCCGGGAAAGCTGCTGTAGTATATTTCTCAACAGCCCTGCCTAAAGATTTGAGCTTCTCCTACTAAAGTCAGTAAGAGTTACCACTGGGTTGCAGTTCCTCCTACCATTGCTGTTGTCTCATGAGTTCCAAGATTTCTTGAACTGATCCCAAAGTGTGATGATTTCAGCAACAGGCTATAGGAAAGAGTCTTCTCTACACACCTTGGGTTTTGCACCACCATATCACACATTTCTGTTGTGTCTGAACCCATCGATTTCTGGTCTGTCTCTTCCCTGAAGTCCTAACCATGCAACCACCATGAGCTGCTATGGGTGTGACTGTGATTCTGCAAACAAATTCAAATGAAGAACAATGAGAGGCATCATTTTCTCTGTGTTCTGAATTCTGAGATTGTTTGGAAGTCACAGAAAAATAAATTTATGACAAGAAGTTAAAATGATTGAGCTGCTTTGCCAAAGTAAAAGGAGATTTGTAAGAAATATGAGTGCTTCTGGGTAAGGGCATAACCTATCTTTTACTAATGAGAATACTGAAGAAACTTTACCTGATAGTAATTTATTCCATAGTAAACTGCCTTTAATTTTCCTCTAAATATTATCATGTTGTCCCTTCCTAAGGACGGGATGTTTTAATGGATAGATGAGCTGCTGATCTGAGCCACTATGGCAATTCCTATGGTCCTATTAAGAGAGGCTGCTGTCCTTTCAATGACAATTAGCAGGCAAATCCTAGTACAGGAATAAGATCACCTAATCCTCAACTCTGGTACACTATGATAGGTGTTTAATTATAAGGCTTCTGCAGGCTACAATACTTTGTGCAAAAAAGTCCAGCAAATACAGAAATTGTGTTAGAACACTTCACTTAAAAATAACAAGTTAGACATCTACTACTTCAAAATTATTACTTCAGCCCTTTTAATTGCCACAGCTACTTCTCTGTGCCATTCAGAGTGGCTTTTTACAACTTGTGGTAATGTAGGAAAGCTAGCAAGATCTGAAGTGTCACTATCAATTTTCCTCTCTGCTGCATTTTTAGCTTGTTTACAAAGGTAGAAAGGAAGAAAAAGACACTTGGATAGAGCCCACCAGGTACATTATTCACTCGGTGGTTTGATCCTTTTAAAGTTTTTCATAGGACAAAGAGCAACGGGTGCAAACTGGAACATAGGAGATTCTGTGTAAAGATAAGGAGAAACTTTTTCACAGTGAGGTTGATGGAACACTGGCCCAGGCTGCCCAGGGAGGTTGTGAAGTCTCCTTCTTTGGAGACATTCAAAACCCACCTGGACATGCCTGTGTGACCTAATCTAGGTGATCCTGCTCTGGCAGAAGGGTTGGACTGGATGATCTTTCAAGGTCCCTTCCAACCCCTACCATTCGGTGATTAGGTGCAGTGAAGAGAGAGGAACATCGCAGGAGTGAATGTGAGAGAGCTGGTTGCACACTAATGCATTCAGCCATCAAACATCCCAACACTGTGATCCAAGAATCCTTCTCTGGATATTGCTGCATGGTGCATGCTGAAGAGTGTGGCAGTTACTTAACAGTGAGGAAATCTGTTTTTATTTAACAGTAGGTACTGTTTGGGACTTCTTGTTTGGTTGAGTTTTGTCTTTTGTTCTAATAGGAAAGTGGCTAACTTCAAGAAATATGAAATCTAACCAAAATAAGACGAGTTAAGGGCAACATGTACTTTCTGTTTAGTTGGAGCATTGAACAATTTCCATGAGGAATGATGATACGTCTTAGAAGAATTCTTCTTGCATAAGCTGTCTTTGGACAGTTTGCATAACAAATCTTGTACCTTGTGCTCTGTGTACTTAACTAGCTTTGCTTTGTGTGATCTTGCAAAACTTCAAATACTGAAGAGTAGAAAGTATTTAGCACTAGCATGAATGTGCTACTTGCAGAGTTACCGGTTAAAGTTTCATGGTGGGAGGTGGAGATCTTTCGATGTTGTTGTTTTGGAAAATGCCACGTAACAGTTTACACACAAACCTTGACCGTGCAAGCAGAATCTAGCCTTAAAGGCTGCACCAAAATGTTAGTGTAATGTTACTAAGGACTCTCAGTATCAGTGCATTTTAAAATCTGTTCATTTTCGTGTCTGTTTCACAGAGCTATGATAACTGCTGGGAATCTCTGTTCCCCTAGCACATGTGCCACTTACAGTCTTTCATTTTACTTAATAGTTCCCTGAATTAACTGTGAATTGGGGGCTCAGACTCCTCAAGGTGTGCTGTCTTGTGCTGTTGCTCTTTCCAGTTACCACAACTAAATCTCAACTACATCAGTGAAATGAATCAATTAAAAATTGTTGGTATCCTATTTTTTCCCCCACGAAAAATCTATCACTTTTTTAGCAGTCTATATTATTCTTGTTTCCCTTATTTTTCCAAAGCCCAGGATACACTTTCTCAGTAGCTCTTTCAATTACAAGTATCAGTATTATGATTCTTTGTCATGCTTTGTATTTTTTTATCCCAGGACTCTAAATCTGTTCCTTTTCTCTTCCATGTTATCTTTAACATCTTTATAACAAAAGTGCTGTAAAAGCTATTGGAGAAAGATCAGTCCGTCTGACAACATCATTCTTTGCAGTGTGGTAGATTTTGAATAGAGGCGACCAGCTCTGTTATATGAAGTAGCATTCTCTTTAACAAAGGAGGATAAGCATCAGAAGCATCTGGGGAAAACCTCTGATTCAAAGTGCTGCACTGTGAATATGAATTTTAACCAGTAATACAAAAAAAAAGCAGAGTATCATCTTTAGTAAGCTGAGTTCAACTCTATTGAAGCACAGAGGCTGAAGGAACTGATAAGTACTTGGGACACAATCCAAAGCAAGTCAATGGAAAGGTTCCGAGCGACTTCAGTGGTCTTTCAAACAGGTTTTTTAAAGCTACTGAAGCTATTTTAAAAGCAGTTATGTACATGAATCTTCACCTGCATTAGGAGCTAATTGTTGGGCAAATTATTTATGTGTAGGAGTAGATAAAGCAATCCTAGAAAGATCTGTGTGCCCAATGCACCAAAAGGCTGATTGCCGAGGTGTTGTTGGAACCTGCTGAAACTGCCCACTGATGCTTTTGGGTTTTGAAGTAGAAAGGCTCTAACTTGCCCATAGGATTGCTAGATACTGTCCCTGTCCAATCACACTTGCTTCCATAAGGGCTTGCTTTGTTGTCTGGGTGGAGGGACAGTGGCTGAAACTGCAGCTTAAAGGAAGAGGTTGCCATCATCTGTAGGAGAGGCTACATGTATTACTTCTGCATCTTTTTTGGGGGGGAAGTTGAATTTTAAACGAAACTGCTGATTCTGAAGCTTTGGTATTTCCCCAGATATATTTTTCCCTTTCTGTTGTTTCAGATATATAAATAGCTGTTAGAAGAAGAGATCTGAAAGATTTATGCTTGCAAGGAGGGTTAAATGTGGTTGCTGTGAACAGCTGGTGTGTATCTGATGTGTTGCCTTCTCTGTGTCTGGCCCCCATGGAATTGTACACAGCACTGCTCACTCCTGGCATGATGGATAAGCAGTAGGGGTAACCACAGGGAGGGGAAGAGAAAAGCTACACGAAAAGTCATCCTCAAAGTTCCCCCAGTAAAGACAAAACAAATATTGTGTGACTTCTGAAGAGGTGTGGCGCTGATTGTATATATATATATATATATATACTTTTTTTTTTTTTTTTTTCCCCTTGGCGC
>JANIJG010010008.1:48931-70244 GCA_024611175.1 Megaceryle torquata | reverse complement strand
GGTGCTCTCGAGTAGATCTCTGTCCCTCTTGAACTGGGGAGCCCAGAACTGGACGCAATACTCCAGGAGAGGTCTCAGTAGGGCAGAGTAGAGGGGGAGAACAACCTCCCTTGGTCTGTTGGACACACTTTTCTTCATGCACCCCAGGATACCACTGGCTTCCTTGGCCCCAAGGGCACATTGTTGTCCCATGGATAACTTGTTGTCTATCAGGACTCCAAGGTCCTTCTCCACAGAACTACTCTCTGGGAGATCGCCTCCAAACTTGTACTGGTGCATTTTGTTGTTCCTTCCCAGGTGCAGGATTCTGCACTTGCTCTTGTTGAACCTCCTTAGGTTCCTCTTTGCCCAGCTCTTCAATCTGTTGAAATCTTGCTGACTGGCCACACAGCCTTCAGGTGAATCAGGCAATCCTCCCAGTTTTGTGTCATCAGCAGATTTGAAGTGCCTTCCTGGAGACCTCTCCAGGTTGAACAACTCCAACCCTCAGCCTTGAAATAGAACAATCTAAGCGATCTAAGCTTTCTTCAGTTTTCAGCCACAACACCTATGGGCCAGGGCCTCTCCCACATCGTATTTCAAAATACAACCTGGATACCAGCTCC
Organism: Megaceryle torquata; assembly: GCA_024611175.1. Lineage (NCBI taxonomy): Eukaryota > Metazoa > Chordata > Aves > Coraciiformes > Cerylidae > Megaceryle > Megaceryle torquata. The sequence continues at coordinate 69,639 of JANIJG010010008.1, read as the reverse complement.
CCAGTCCCCTGAGAGAAGGCAAATCAATCTCTCATCACTTAAGATGATTTAGGAATAAGGCTGAAACTCATCCATACCCCCAGCAGCCACCGTGCTGCCCATGGTGACCCTGCACTTCTGTAGTCATAGAATCATAGAAATGTCTGGGTTGGAAGGGACCTCCAGAGGTCATCCAGTCCAACCCCTCTGCTGAGATCAGGGACATCCTCAACTAGAGCAGGTTGCTCAGAGCCTCATCAAGCCTCACCTTGAATGTCTCCAGGGTTGGGGCCTCAACTACCCCCCTGGGCAACTTGTTCCAGTGTTCTACCACACTCGTGGTAAAGAAATTCTTCCTTGCATCCAATCTAAATCCACTCTTTTCTCATTTAAAGCCATCGCCCCTCATCCTTTCACTCCAGGCCTTTGCAAACAGGCCTTCTCCAGGCTTTTTGTCAGCTCCCTTCAGGTACTGGAAGGTGGCTGTTAGGCCTCCCTGGAGCCTTCTCTTCTCAAGGCTGAACAATCCCAGCTCCCTCAGCCTGTCCTCACAGGAGGACTGACTTACTGCACCAGTAAATCAGTCCAGGATGGTTTGATAGCACCTAGTATAGGGCCTAGGAATCACAAACTGTTGCGGTGTAAAGTTTTGTCCTTCCTCAACAGAAATTTGAGGAGTCCCTTGCAAAATGTCTCCTGGAAGAGTCCTACAGGATGCGTTTCTTGCCGGTGTTACCTCTGATTTGACCCTTGAATGCAGGTTTTCAATCAAAACCATGTATTTCATTTTCTCCATTCACCAATCCATAACAGAATAAAGTTCCCTTTAGGTAAGCTACATAAAGATGTTTTGCAAGTGAATGTTTTAACTTGAGACAAAAATAATGGAAAGAATTAGTTACACTGGCTTTCTCCTTTATACAGAACATTATGAAGCAGATGTTAGCATTACCGTTTCAGGAAAGAATTACCCTTAGCATGCTTGAATGGTGAATCTACCAACTCATTTACTCTTGTAGTTGCTATGAGGAAGGAAATGGGAGTAAGTATAATGAGAGCCTTAGTGAAAGACATTTTGTGGTGATATATAAAACCAGGTTACAATACCACAGTTTCCTTGGGAACCCCTCTTGTCTAACAGAAAGGGAAAGGAACAGAAAACAAGAAAAAAAAAAAGGGTATGAGAAAACTTTTATTAATAACCCTACTTGTGACAGTACACTTAGATGAGTTAGAGAAGCTACCAAAAGACAAGCATCACGTACCTTTGATATATGACTGGAGTGAATTTGCAGTTGCAGATTATACTGTGGAAGAACAGTTCTCTCAGAAGAATGTAAAACAGGGGTGGGAATCTGGTTTGGTTTTTTTTTTTTTAGAGTATGGTAGTGAGTTTGGAATGAGAGCTGGGATGAACAGGAAGGGCAGGTACCTGGAGACGCGTGAGTGTAAATGTCAGAATTTATAGATGTTTCACTACTGAGGGAATTACAAATGAATGCTCCTTAAAAATAAGTTTCATAAAAGATCAGACTACAGGATAATTTGTTTTGTTGGTTGACTGTAGATTACTGATGACACCATAACTCTGGAGTAGGTAGAGAAGTCTGTGCTCTGAATATATTTTCATCAGTATGTCACCTGGGTAATGTAAATAACAGTAAGAACATGAGACAATTCTGTGCAGGCTGACAGCAATGGGAACAAATAATGTTTGAATTTAATTGCAGGAAAATGCAAGGAATGATAGGTGGAACTGATGGGGAGAGGGGAAGGTAGAGACATAGAAAGGTCAAGTTGAACCATTTCTTCAGTGAGTCACAGGCTTTCTGCTCTGAATCTGCTCTCTCTTTTGAAAGCAAATAGCCAGATAACATATGGGGATTACAGTTCCTGTCCCTGGATTTGTTTGTTTGTAGTTACCCACTTAATGGTACAGGATTTAGTGGGAACAGGGCAAATACCAAGAAAAAAAGAAAGCTCTTGAGATTCCACAATCACACGGAGAGCAGGTATTTGTAATTTGTGGATGAAAAATCACAGGTGCATTGAAACGATTACAGGAGCAGGCACTGTAAATCCAGAAAATTCAGAGGTAAATATCCATAGGAAAGAAATTCAGATGAGAGAAGCAATGCACTAAGAACTGTAGTGAAGTCTTGCAACGAAAACGATGATTAGAATACTGTGTTTATGGTTGAGACCTGGCATTAAGTATTTTTCAAACAGCTGTGTAACCTGACAGGGTGGAGAGATTGTTTGCAAGTGGCCTGATTATTTTTAATTATTCTTGGAAGTGATTGAGTGATTTCTCTAGTTCCTCACTTCCCTAGGATAAAATGTAGTTTCCCAAAGGGATCAGTCCAGTTAATTCTTCCATTCAACATTTATAGATTGATAAGGACTGTACTATCTTTGGTAATCTGATGACACACAGTTCTACATTTCCTCCTTGTTTTGACTTCGATGCCAGATTTATCTAGTGCCTGGAAGAAACAAGGAACTGGGTGAGAGCCAGATGGCTGGAATCCAGTCCAAAAGGTGAAGGTGATGAGGACTGCAAGAGCAGAATATTTTCAGGATGTGATGAAAAGTCTTACAGTTTATTTTACAAGGGTATCTGCTTAAATACAGGATGCTCAGTTTCTATACAATGGTTTATGTATAATAACAAAGGGTCTATTTTACATAATTTTACATGAAGAAATGGAACAGATTCAGCTAAAGATGCCAATGACATTCCTTAGACAAAATTAAAATGTGATGAATATATGTTCATAATAAGTATGGATTACTGTTAAGATTTGCTTTACCACAGCCAACGTATCATGTCCTTGGGGTGGTATGTTCCCTTTGGAACTTGTTTTCCCAAAGGAGTGACATCTTCAACCCAATATTGCACACAAAACTTTTTAGCTAGTGGAGCTACATCATCGAATTTATTCTCTGTGGAAATAGAGATAATGAGGACCAAGATACTTTCAGGAAGATGACTTTTTTTGGGGGGGGGCCTTTGCACCTGATGATAAGTTGATGTCACCGTCCGTTAGAAATAGTGCCAGCTCCAGGAATGCATGATCTGGGGTGGAGATTTCAAACTGTAGAGACTAAATCTTACAAACCCGCTATATTATTGCTACGTACACTTGGTATGATATCCAACATTGATGTGAAATAGGAGTTATGGCTCATAACATGAGAGGACAGAAGGTAAAACTCCACTGTCTGTAAATAGATTGAAAACCTACAGGTCTGGATTGTTTCTTCAGTGTTCTTGGATAGGTTATTTCCCGTTTATTTGGGCTGGATATGGTGGACATTGTAGGATTGTTTTTTTCAGAAATTCTTTCTTGCCACCGAAATAACTGCTCAGGTGGGGGATTTGGAAGTAGCAAAAGCGTTTTGAAAGGTTTATTCTGCCACTGCCTGACCTTCAGAGCAGGAGCAGGGCTTCCTTCTCCAGCCTTCTCATCGGTGCCACAGTTCCTGCTTTTCTAGGTTAGAGAAATATGTCCGGAGAGACGCCTGGGCAAATTTCACACCTTGTGCTGCTGAAGGACACCCCAGCAGGACGTCATGTAGGCGATGGTGGAGCCACAGCTCCATTGGGCCGCACGCACACGGACAAATAGTGGTGCCGTTCCCGACCGGGGAGATCCGGAGGCCAGCCCGGCGCCCGACCCCCCGTTTCCCTCGGCGTTGTTCTCCGGTTCTCAGCCACACTATGGACGGCGCCGTCGTGTCTTCGAGGGGACGGGGCTGTGGCGACTCTGCCACCCTCCCGGGACGCTTCCCCTCCTCCCCTTTCCCGCTATTTCCTCCTGGGGACCTGCGCTCCCCCTCTCGCCAGCTCCCTCGACCTCTCGGGAACGGGCTCCGCCGAACCTGTGCCCCTCTCCGCCCGCCACCCCGGGCAGACCAGCGAGGGCGGTGGCAGCGCAGCGTCTCCCCGCCCTCTCCCCTCGCCCTCCCCCGCCGCGGCCGCCGGGCTCGGTCCTCCCAGCGCGTCGCCGGCGCCTTGGCTCCTCCTTGTCCTTCCTCGCGTGATTTTTATCGCGTCCATTTTTTGCGCGGGGATAAATAAATAAATAAGGACAGCTGCCGCCCGCCGCCCAGCCCGCTAGGGGCGGCAGCCGGGCCCCGCGCTGCTCAGGTGGGGGAGGCGGTGGGGCGATGCGGAGCCCCCTCCCGTGACTCCGGCTCTCCGCCATGCCATGGGTTAGGCGGATTCCATCCCGCAGCCGAGGGGGCACCAGCCAAGCGAGGCGGCGGCAGGAAGCGGCGCGGCCCGGCCGAGGAGCGGCGGCAGGAGGCGGCGGCGGCAGGAGGCGGGCGCGGTACCCCGCGGCCCCCTCCATGGACGGCGGCGAGGAATTATGAGCCGTGGCCGGCGGCCGGGACTGGCGCTCGCCCGCTGGGACTTCCCTCGCTGCGCGCCCTGGGGCGCTGGGGCTCCGCTTTCGCACGCCCCTCGCCTCGTCCCCCCGGCAGCCTCTGCCCCCGTCTCCTGCCCCCCCTGCCGCTGGCTTCGTCCCCCCTCTCCCCGCCGGGTGCTCCGGGTTAGGATAATCTCGCTCGCACCCAAACCACAGCGCTCCCGCGGCTAATCTTGCCCTTTCCCCTCTCCCTCCCCACCCCGCCTCCGGCCCTTCCTCTCCCGGCGCTGCCCTCTCCCCTCCCTGCTCCCCTTGCTGGACCCCTGGGCCCCGCCATCCCCGTCCTCCCCGCTGCCCCCCGGCGAGCCCGCGGCCGGGCGGGTGGGTGCGAGGTCGGGGCTGCCGGCCACCCCGCCCCTCCCCGGCGGGGCCGTCATTAGGCTGCCGGTTGATTACAGGGTATTGATTTGTATGTGCTTCTCCTGGCGCCGGCGGCGGCCGCTCCCGCTGGTGCCGCCGCGGCCGCTGGAGTTCGGGCAGCGCTTCCCGTAGCGGCGGTGAGCTCCCACCAAACATGTCGGCTCCCGCCGGGCCCCGGGGCGGCCCCGCTCCTCCTCAGCCTCCTCCGGCTCCTCAGCCCGAGATGCCCGACCTCAGCCACCTCACGGAGGAAGAGCGAAAGATCATTCTGGCCGTCATGGACCGCCAGAAGAAGGAAGAGGAGAAGGAGCAATCCGTGCTCAAGTAAGGGCGAGCGCATCCCTTTCCCGTTCTCCCGGCCCACGGTCGCGGAGGTCTCTTCCCCGGCCTCGGGGGCGTCACGGCCGGGGCGGGAGAGAGGAGCCGGGTGGCCGGGGGCGGGCAGGGGTGTCTCTCCCCGCCGGCGGTGCCCCGGCGGCTGCTCGGCGCCGGGCGAGTGTGGGGCACGGCGGGGGGGGATCCCGCCGCCGCGGGAGCGGGCGGAGATGAGGCCGCCGGGCAGGCAGGGTGCCGCGGCACGGGCTCGCCGCCCGTCTCAGCCGCGCTCCGCGGGGCGGGCGGCAGCTCCGGCCCCGCACGCCTCGGTGCTGGCAGGGGCAAGGCGCTCAACATGGCCGCACAGGTGCCGTTCTCACCCGGCGTGTGCCATCAGGAGGAAGGCGGGGTGGGTCGAGGTGGCGGTTGGCGCCGCCGGAGGGGGCGGATCGACGGCATCGGGCCCCGTCCCGGGGGCGCGGCGGGTTCCCGACTGGCGGCGGCGGCCCTGCCCGGTGCTGGCGCGGCCGCTCGTGGAGAGAGGGACCGCCGGGGCCTAGGCTCCGGCCGTCTCGCTGGGTGGGTTTGCCACAGCCGCCATCTTCCCCCGACAACGTGTCTGCCGCCCGCCCCCGCCCCGCTGCTCTTTCCAAGCATGAGCCCTGGCGCCGGGGGAAGCGAGGCGCCCTGCCGCCCGCCCGGCGCGGCCATGGGAGGCGGCGGCGGCCCGGCTCCGGCTGCGGCCCCGGGAGCTGTCCGCGGCGGCGGCCCCGCTCCGTCACGGGGAGCTGTCCGCGGTGGCAGCCGCGCTCCGGCCCCGGCCCCGGGAGCTGTCCGCGGTGGCAGCCGCGCTCCGGCCCCGGCCCCGGGAGCTGTCCGCGGTGGCAGCCGCGCTCTGGCCCCGGCCCCGGGAGCTGTCCGCGGCGGCCCTCCCCTGCAGTCTTGCGCGGAGCTGGGGCCGCGGGCTGGCGGGTCGGGATCTGGTCCAGCCGCTGCTGCCCGGGCGTGGAGTGAGGCCGGGGACACGGGGAAGCGTGATCTGTGCCCCTGCCCCGAGGGGGAAGCTGGTCCCGCTGGAGACACAGGGGTCCCGCTCTTGGGAGAGGTGTGGGCCACGTCCTTCCTCAGCCGGGCTGGAAGGCACCGAGCAACCTCAAGTAAACTACTCGCCCTCCGTGGCGGAGTAATCACGCTGACTACTAACGGCTTAACAATAAGCAAAGGTACCACTACCGTGGACAAGACTTTTATAAGTGGCATGAAGCTGAAGCACTAAGACTTTTTATTTGATACTAAAATTAATATTGTGTATTGGCCATGTTAACTGCAGCTGGTCCTTCACGCTCAGTACCTGGAAGCTGTCTTCTGGGCTTTCATTGCTGACTTTGGAAGGCTGTTTCCAAGATTCATTGCATTATTTTCATAATGAAAACTTCAGATGTCAGTTGTGTGACAACTACTAAACTGTGAGGTGATGATCTCCTAAAAACATTTCAATGTCTGTGTAAAAAGAATTTTTGTTGGGTGAACATTTTGAAGAATGTCAGTGTAATGTGAGCACTGGACACAAAGTGCCATACCTCAATTTATCACTATCGTAGTCTCATGCTATACAATTTGCTTCCTATTGTGATAATTTTATTTTAAACCACTTTAGACTCCTTTACATTGCTAAATTGTGCAGTGTATCAAAACACATGCAAATTTTGGTCTAAAATTTCTGCACTCTTAAAATTCTTAAACAGAGAAGGAAATGGAAATGTATTCAAGTTGAAATTTAAATATAGTAGCATTACAGTTTTAAAGAAGGCTCCTGGCAACTTGTGGTGCAGGTGATCATATTTATGATCCAATATAAAGTGCAGTTTTGGTGTGATACTAGGGTCAGCCTGAACTGTTTAGCTTACAAATGAAGAATAAACTGTTCTCAAGTAATGACAAGGCAAAACCAACTTAAAAGATTAAAGAGAACTGTTTTAATTTTTACTCTTCAGAATTTTGGAAGCAGACAGTGGACAAAAGAGATGTCTTAATCAAATCTAAAGATAAACTATGAGCTCCATGTGGGGTTTAGTTTTTCGTCTCATTAAAATTTCCTCTTGAGTTCCATGTAAGCTGCGAGGGAAATGATATGGTGTAAAGTTTACACACAAAGAATAGCCTAAAGCAGCTCTCCTAGGAAAACGCTGGTGTCAGTGGAATTTGGATAGATGGCCCGCAATATTTTACAGGATACCAAGAAGTGCTCTGGTGTCAGATGAATAACTCACCAGTTTAGTTTTCCTCAAAGTGAAGTGGCTGCTTGAACCATCAAGTTCATGTTTATTCTGAAAATGTTTATGGATTTATTGAGCACAACCCTCCACCAAAGTCATACCAGAGCTGCTTCTGCATTTTTATGTAGATATTACTGAGTTTAATTCTCTTGACAGATGTTTTCCTTCTGTCAAGAGGAGAGGAAGAGAAAGAACCCTCCCTATATTTATGTGAATGAACTAGTGTTACTGCATAGAGATAAATATAGAGCTAAATCCTGCAGTCTTTGTTCAAGTGTAATTCTCCTCGAAGGCAAGCTCCTTTTGAAGTGGGAGGTATTTTTGTCTGACTAAGCAATAAAATGGTGTCATTTCATTCCATGGAGAAATATGGGAGGATAAAAAAGATGCTGAAAACAAGAGTTGACATTTAGAGATACTATCACAGGAACAGATAAAATGTTGGAGAAAGGGGCAAGCATGGATTTCCTCTATTTTTTCTTTTTCTTTTTTTTTTTTTAAATATAATTTATGGCTAGTGAGTGTCAGTATGAATGGCTAGTCCCTGGGCTCTACTTCCTTTCTTCATTCTATTTCTATTTTGTGCTTTTCAAATTCTTTTGCTGTGTCCATCACTGTGGTATTTGAGCATCCTCCAAAAGTGCATTAAGTAGTGTGACTCACATCTGTAATGTGGACTTATTTATTCTTTTCCTTTTTACTCCCTGGGGTAAATATGTGTGGATTTAAAATAGATACATAACTTGTTCTCCTTATGCTTGTTTTACTCTTTGGGGAAAGGAAATGCAGATCCTGAGTTGTAATCTGTAGCAGCTAACAGCGATCAGGTCAGCATGAATTCTTGCCAGGATTTGCTGGAACATGATGGCATGGAAAGCAGAAGCTTTCCAGATTTGCTCTCTCCTGGCAGACCTGGTTTGGTCAGTGAAATACGCCCAGCTACAGTTGTGCACTCTGTTCCTGTGGCGCAGCTTCTGCTTAAAAAGGAGGATGGGCAGCAAACTCTGCTGCTTTGACTGTCTCTCTCCTGGAATTTTTGGGACCCTTGGAGTGCATTTTGAATGTCATGTGCTAAGAAGGTGCCTTTTTGAAAGATTATTGAACATATATTTTGCATAATATTTACTCTGCATAATGCATGACATTCAGAGAGAGTGAATTTATGTCTGTACACTGACTGTGAGTCCTTCTCTGCTGTTACAGGAATATTTTAGTATTTTCAATTGTTATCTTTGTGAATATTTTACTCTCTTGGATATAGCATAGAACTTCTGATGATGTCTTTTCCTTGACATTATGCACATCTTTCCTTTTATAAATTCTAGTTTTATGTTTGTAAGCTTTGTAATAGGTCTTAGATGGCTTGTTTCCTTCATATGGATTGATTGATCCATGGGATCAGTCTTGTGCTTTTTTACTTTTCATTTGTACTTTATTTCTATATCCAAGGACCATCTTGAGAGGATGCACATACAAAAGGGCTTTGTAGAAGATACCAGGATGCTGACATTATTTGTAAAGACTTTTAAGCCTGTGTGTTATGCATGTGCACTTTTCTACTTTTAATATCAAGAGTTTCCAGCTTTTTGCCTGCTATTCTAAAGAGACAATGCTCTCCTTGTAAAGTCAGACTCTGAAAATACATGCACTTCAGCTTTTCATGGATGTGAACAGTTTGACTCAGTAAAAGACAAGTTTTCCAAAGAGAAATTTCATTATAAAATCATCCAGCTTTTCTTGTATTTGCCAAGCATTCCAGGTTTACCAGGAGGTCCTTATAAAAGAGTTCTTTATATGTTCATGTGGCTGAAATCAAATTGCATTGTCATCTATTTTATCCAGGGAGAAAAGGCAGATGGAAACATGGTGGGCTAGCTAGAGAATGGTGGCTCTTCATTACCCACCACTGTCCAGTCCACAGTAAGCTTTAGGAGGGTACAACCAACTGTGAGCTTGAGTGTGCTCAGTTGCTGTATCTGTTTTGCACAGCCATGGTAAATGTTGGGTAGCTACACTGACTGAAACAAAATCTTTGACAAACAAATCTCAAAGAGGCTAGACTGTGTGGGCTCTGTATGGCACCATGGGGTGAGTGAGATGTGGGGCAGGATGCTGGGCCTGGGGGAGAGGAAGCAATAGATTGATGGCTGCGAGTCACAGCAGTGTAAATACCTGCCTCACAAAGCTATTGTACTGTTTTATAAATAGTTACTCTGGTTTGTAAATCAGCTCTTATTTACACTGCTTTAAAAGCACAGTACATTTATGATTTGGATTTTGGGGCTGGAGGGATGAAAGAGATGTAGGTGGTGATTATTTGATTTGGTTTTTGAGAATAGAGATATGTATATGGCAATTTCCAAAGTTTAGAGGGTAATGCAAAAAGATTCATTTTGTAATCTAGGACTCCAGGCAGTGTTAGTTGTTTAAGTTATGCTTCCATAACTTTACACTGCATTTTGTCTGAATCTGGAGTGCTGATCAGAACAGTCCATTGCTACACCGCTCATAATTTTGTTCTTGTTTCTATGTATAATAATAAAATATGGTCAAGGTGATTTTAAAAGTAATAACTTTAGGCAGTGTAAAATTAGTGATAGTGGAAGTTCTATGAAAATATATAGTTGAGAAATGTAGTTGTCCACTTCCCTGCCCTGCCTTCTTCCCTGCTCTTTTCCCTTCCCTACTACCTCATTGTCCGTCCATCCTCCCAATATTCTTTATCATCTTCCTTTTCTTTTGTTTCAGCAATTTGTATTGCTTATCGGGTCTCTCTCAAAATTGTCATTATTCCTTACTCTTACCTTGTACCACATGCTTAGAGAGTTTATGCTATAGACAGTACTTGTCAGGCTGTTACAGCTTGTGCCATTTGCTCTTCAAAAAGGCCCAGTGTTTACAACTGTTCTCTAAAGCATCTAGCACACTTTTGGGCACTGTCTACAAACAATAGCTGTAGTACTTCCTCTTAGTGACTAAGCAGAATGTATTTGGAGATTATACAGACTGGCAGTTACATTAATTACTGGCTTTGCTAATGTTAATGTTGAGTAAAATTTCAGAAGACTGCAATAATGCTGATGTTCCCACATTCAGAAAGTACAAGACGGATGGGTTGGGTGTAGAAAGGCCTGACATCATATGGGGCCAAAAAATAGAAAAGCTGATACAGCATTTTGTTACCAAAGAACCCAGGAAAGAGATATTTAACATGTCAGTATGGGATTTCTGAAATCTCATGAAATCTGATTTTTCTTTCTTCTTTTTGAAAGAAAAAGAAGAAAACACCTAATTTTACATCTTAAAGACAAGAGTGTAGATCATACTTTAAGGCACTGGGACTGTATCCTACAAAGTGGTGAACAGGTGAAATTCAGTGGTGTCTGAAAGTGCAGTTAGGGGGCTCAGTGGTCCATTCTTGATTTTGTCTGCCTGCATCTGTGAGTGGGGTAACATCTAAATAACTGAGAATGTCAAATAATTGATTTTTCCACTGAAACAACAGCTTAATTATTGTATATATTGTAAGTGCAAAAATACACAGAAGTGATAGGTTACTACAGAACTGATATAAAATGAGGTGTTACTCTGCCGATGAAGCTTTAAAATACTTGCAGCATATTTGAACTTCCATAATAAGGAGAAAGAAGGAATGAAATGAAATCCTGTGGAATTAGCCATGTATATAAATATTCTGGGTTTATCTGTAAGGTAGACTTGACTGTCTCAGGAATTCTCTTTGGCTGAATGCCACCTCTCACTCTTCTGCTTTGCTGGGTTCTTTAAAGCTTTAGTATCATATTAACCATCAGTCAGAGGCTAAGTTTCTAAGGCCATTAAGCATACCTTTTTCAAAAAGGATAATTTTTGTGTTGCTGTCTTTATAAATTTATTTTTTTTTTTTAACATCTTCTCTGATGGCTTTTTTTGACAGGACCTGGGGGGATAAAACCCCAAAAAGCATACAAAATGATGAGTTACCATCTCTTCTATGGTTGTTTGACAGCAACAGACATTGCACCTTAACAATGAACTTTGAGGTGGGGATGAGTTTTTGAGTTAAGATTGTATCATGTGGACCGTCTTAATCATATGTTTTACCATATCATGATTAAGAGCTACAAGTTATCACAGACAACCAAATTACTTTAAAAGTGAGCAACAGTGAGTCTTCCTAATTTAAACTCATAAAAAGGAAGAATTTCTTTAAATATTGATTGTTGAAAAATGGCATTCAAAACCAGTTGTCCTTTCAGACAAATCAATTCATTTTAGAAATCTTAAATTGAAACCAAACCACATCGTTTTCAGTCCTTGCTGAGTTTAGATTTTTCTCTTTTGTAGGACTTCATGGTGTAACAGGAGGAACTGTTATATTCTTGAAGTATATCTCTGTTGAGAGTATATTATAATTAATTAATAAGAACAATTTACATCTAATCTGGTAGTGCAGCTACATACTGCAATTTGTTAAACTTCTGGTGATATGATAAAATTGCAGAATCAGTGCTGTGCTGAAAAGCTGCTTCTGCATATTATGTTTGACTATTTCCTTATGTTATGTCTCCAAGGTATTGTCTGGAAGCTGCAAAGTGAACAGTTAGAACTGAGTTTATAAGAGTTAATGAAACAGGACAAGATTGTATAGGGGGGGTAGTAGTGCATTTAAGAAGAAGTTAATATGTATGATTTTTGGAGAATAAGAGTTCAAAGTAATTTATACTGTTCTCTGCTGTTTTCCTTGAAGGTGTAAGACAGCTCTTTTATAGTCTTAAATTCAAATATCAGCTGTCATCACATTTGTCTGCCTACATGTTTGCAGAGTCATCTTAGTTGCATTTTGATAAGCTGAAATGAAAATAATTTATTTAGATAGGGGAGGAGTTTATAATGGTCTACATTTTTTTTTTTTGAGTTTTTGAAATGTTTAGAGTGTTTTTGAAATGAGAGCTTAAACAATATCTTTGATTTAGACCTTATTCTTTTGATTCACACTTTACTCTTTTTAAAAACCATAGTAAAATATCCTGATGTTCTAGCAGGAGTTAGTGAGACCCGAACTCGTATTTCAAAAAAGTCTGAGTGCTTATATTTAGAAAAATTGATAAATAAAATCTTAAAACTTTAAACATTAAAAAGTTGCTATCTTTTTACTGTCTAGGTAGGATTGGTTCTTCTTAAATTTCATATGAAGTTGTTTGAATACTTCTTGATAACCTATTATTTCTTTACTTAACATAAATATTTTTAAGGTGAATGATTTCTTAAAGCAAATATTCTATTGTATTTGTATACAGAATATCTCCCAGGTCTCATACCATTACTAGGTATTTGATATAACATGGCATTTTTGTTCTATGTATTTGTGAGGGCTGTCTTTCTTTAGAATATGAGGGACACCAAATGTTTTGACCTTTAAATAAAATTGTGAATTAGAAGCAGTCGGCCTCTTGTGGAAAATGTTTTGCAACCACCCTTCATATAACTTTTCAGAAACGAGTATGCCAGTGTGTCAAGGAGAAGTCTTATTTCGTATACTGTTACTCTAGCAGTGCATTTATACATTTTTTCTCTTTACAGAAAAGATGAGTGAGAAGTAATGCTTTGAAAGCTATTTAAATCCCAGGTAACACATAGAATGATAGAAAAATAGGGCTGGTTGGGACCTCAAGAGGTCTTTCAATTCATCCTTTGCCCTGAGGTATGGCCAACTACAAGATAGCAATTCCTGACACCTACTTGTCTAATCTAGTGATTTCTGACAGTGAAGGCCTAGCTAACTAGTGCAGTAAATGGGCTTCATGGCTCAGGCCTGGGCACGTGACAGGTGACACACAGAATTCGAGCTAATCTGCTCTGCAAGAGCTGTGCTGCCTACATAGGAGAAGGTGAGAAGGGTGCCAAAAAGATCTTAGGCCATAGGTGCTGGATCCGGTATGAAACTTTTACAGTTCTTTCAGATGACAGTTTACTGCTGAAAGGTAGGAGAACAACAAATCAAACTACTGACCTGACCGGGGATGAAGATTCCTTGAACTCCCTAAGTAACTTGTGTCAGTTACTCGGTCATTATCCATACTATTAGATTCCCCCTCCCCCTTACTGTTAAACCTAAAACTCTTTCATGTTACTTACTCTGTCCTCAATGGGAATGCAGAGCAACCTGTCAGTTCTCTGCGTCAACCTTTTCTAAATTTCACAAATGTGATCATATTTCCTCCTGCAGATTCTCATAATCTCTTTTCTGTAGAAAAGTATCTCTGTATCTCAACAGGTCATATTTTCTAAACTTTTGACCATTCTCGTTTTTAAATACTTTATAACTGATCTTTTTTGAAATACAAAGTCCAAAACCAGACACTGTATTCCAAACAGAAGTGTATGTGGAAAACAGAAGGATAACACCACGTGTCTTGCACAGAATGCCTTCCTTGTACAGTCAGTGTCACATGTGTTTGGGATTTTATTGTGGTATAGCATTATGGGCTGTTGGTCAGCTTGTGATTTATGCTTTTCTGCAGAACTGCTGTTGAATCAATCATTCTGTCTTTTGAAGTTGATTTTGTATTTTGTATTTTGAAGTTGATTATCTCAGTTATGTATAGTGCAAATGCATAGTCTTCATCCCCGTTGACTTGTATTGTGTCTGTATCAGCTGCCTCTTCAGAATTTTGCATTAGAGTGCTTAAATAAAATGCACAAACAGCCCTTGGAGCAAGAATGAGGATTTGCCTCTAAAGAGTATCCTGATCACATTGCTATTTAGACTCTCTCTTGCTTGTCCATATATTCACATTCATGCCTGCACAGTTGCACAACTTCATTGGTAGGATACAGAATAATCTTACTCTGTTTTTTGCCCGTAACGTGTTTTTCAGGGAAAGGAGAACTGTGTTCAAATCTTCTCAAGCCAAGAAGGGTCTACCACCCAGGTCTTGCACCTCCTTGGGAAAACATAACTGCTACACTAGTGTAAGGGAAACAGATGCATCCTCTGCTATATTTATGCAGTCATAGAAGCTGACTTATAACAAATTTGTCAAAAAAGTCTCCCAAAGATACTTAATTACTAAGGGTCTAATGAAAACAAGTAGATGGGTAGGGGAAAGGGATTGCCCACACTTGACTGGAAAAGTCTGCTCATACCATATTACATACCAAGGAGTCCTTATAGGGCAGAACCAAACATAGACATCAAACCAAATCAGTCATGAGCTGTGTATCTTCATGAAATCAGACTTCTGTAGATTCAGCACTCATAGAACTGCTTGGTTAATGAAAAAGATTGCCTTAGTTTTGGTATCTTACCCATTCCCACATTACAACATCTAGAGCTTGGGCAAGGATTGAGCCCAGAGAATCTCTGGGATTCTTTTTGACTAGATGTGAGTATCTACAGTGTAAGATATCTACATCTGAAATAGCTTAGATTTGATTTAAAGCAAATGGAAATACAAAGGTGACTTTAGAATGTGATCTATCTCATCTTAAATTAGACGTTTCAAATAGGGCAATTGCAGACCTTATTTTTGGCTAAGGACTTAAAAAGAAGATGAAGTGAGCATGTTAGATGTAGATGTCTACCTTGTAGACATCTGGAGATAGGTAAATTGAAGCTTACCCTTAGAGTTCTGCCTTTGAGGGTAACTCTTCACTATTTGGTCTTGTAAGAATGCTGTAGCCACTTTCCCTACTGTCACCTTTTATGGTTCTCTAGATTTCATTAGAAGCCTGTTAGTCAATCTGTGGCTTTTGCTTTTATTTCAACCAGTTACTAATTAGGACATCCTCATTTATCCATATCTTTACTATTTGACATTCACAGCTGGGAACCTGAGTATATTCCCCTTCTAGTCCATGGTTATTCTTAGGCTTTGGTGTATCTTCTATAATAAATTCAGAAAGCTTTTGAAGAGTGAGATCTAAAAGAAGACCTTGGAATACAAGATTTTTCCAGCATGTGGGATTAAGCAAACCTATCAACAGGAGTACGTTGCAAAGAAAATCTTTGCATGCCATTCACCAATAAGAATGATCAGGGGCTATTTTAAGCCAGAAGATAGAATCTCTCAGCTGAAGCAAGTCTGATCGATAGATGAGAAGTTACAAACACAGGATTTGTCCAGTACTTTAAAACTTAAAACAGTGTGTCTTTGAGACCCAAATAAAACTCTGTAAACTCAATTAAAGTTGATAATTTCTCTCCATAACTCACACACCATCTCTTGCTATGTATCAGCAGAATTTAGAGAGATTTCAACATACAAGGCTTTGAATATCTTCTATGCTTTGAATTTCTTTTCTTCCAGCTAGCCATTGCTTTACCAATATATATTTAGCTACTGTGTATTTACAAGTTGATAGGTCACTTTTGATAGTAGTCTGTGAGAAAAAGTCTGTTAAAAATTAAACATACTATTGAATAGCTATGTGCTCTGAATCCAGCACTGTCTTGCTTTCAAAGCCTAGATAAATGGGTGTCTGCAGTAGTTGTTGTGTGGTATAGAAATCAAATATATTTTTGCTGAATCAGGCTCTAAGACAGTTTGGGAACATGGGTTTTGATTCAGCATGCTTTCATTAATTTGGTTAGTCACTGCAATTATGATTCATTTCATTCTGTGTAACCGACTGCTGCACAGTGACAGCTGAACCATGTATTATCTCACAGCTAGAAAAAGAGCATCACTGTCACGTTTAGAAGGCTGAGGATTATACTTTTATTGGACACGTGTTTTGTACTGAAGTCAAAAGGCTTTGGGAAAATCTTACTTCTTTTACAAACTATTTGTAGCATTACAGATATGAAACAGCACAGTAAACAATATGAACTGTTTAAAAATAAGACCTTTTAATGTATGAATGGAATGAAACTTATTGTTCTGATTTTTAATAATTTGTTGGCTTTTTGAATTGGTTATAAAACTATGCCAGTGGATGCTTTCCTGATAGTCTGATTTACATATTAGTGGTAGCTCTGAGGAGCTAAATTTAACTGAACAGGAAATATTTCTCAAGTGCTGATATTACTTCCATATAGATACGTCTGTGTATATCACATCAGAAGACATTTCAAGTGAAGAAATAATTTTAGTTATTCTATTGAACTTTACCACAAATGCCAGAGAAATTCAGAAGTTAACAGGTTGTAAACTTAAGCAAACCCCCAACATGACTGAAAGAAAATAGAATCGACATTTCTTTTAAAAAAGTGTATCTTCTGTGTTTAAAAATATCTATCAGAAAATCCAGGTATACTTTTTTTTTTTTTCCTGGTCTGTTTATGGCTTATCTGAAAAAATGCTGTAGAGGGTGCTGTGAAGGCACTGAGACAAGAAAAGGTATTTTCAGGTAGAGTACAGAGAGAGTACTTGGTATTTGAAAGTGTTGAATTATTCTGTCTGCTTGGTATCTGAACATGCAGGTGGCCAAAAATGATTGGAATTTAATGAATTATAGCTGAACACTGATGTACATTTATATTTATTTAGGTATGGTTGGAAGATAACTGGTTTTACCTTCTTTGTAGTGTTTATATGAACATGTCCTGCAGAATTTACTGAGAGTTCTTGTCTAATATTTGGTCTGAGTTATATATTCAGAATGTCTTTATAACATAAATATTCTCTATAAAAGAAGCTTTTATTTGGAGAAAGATGAAATATTTAGTCAGGTTTTTAACTACTAGTGTGAATGGTCATATTTGTTCTGCATAAAGAGGAATGATAATTGTGGAATTAGGCTGTGATCACACTGACACTTGTTCTCCAACTTAACTTCTCAGACATTAACTATTTCTTAAGTCTGTAGGACCAGTTATTTAGAAGTAAGGTACTCATTAATTAAAAGGGAAATGGGTTAAAATAATGCCTTTGTTTAGACTTTATATTTTTGCTTAATAACAGTGTAAACTAATTTTTGAAAAAAAAGCATTCACTGAAACTGGACTTTCACTATGGAAGTTGAGTCATGGTTCAATAGTTAATAGATTGGTTCTTTTTCTTTAGTTTTTAGAGCGTTGTGCATAAAAAGGGTATACAATATGCTTTGTGGATTACAATGTTTACTCTTTTAATAAGAAATGATTTCCTGAAATTTTATGAGTTCAGTGGGTCATTAAATAAGTAGATGCATTGTTATATATTTTTTGTTGTTACTATTGAATAATGGAATGATATACTGCTAATTTAATTCTGAGGTTAAATAAGTAGCATTTTTTTTGCCAGTCTTCATAGCCTTAAGGTTTTTCTGTGACAGGGACTTAGCAATGTTTTATTACAGTAGTCCATGAAAAATTTGTCTTCCAAAGGGACTGCTGTTCCTAACACAAGTAAGACTAAGCACTTCCTTAATATCAATGACCTATTTTAAACCAGCTCCTGCCTCCCATTGGCGTTGCTGAGTGTTCAGTAAAGATGCCCAGAATAAAGATGGTGACTTGTGTTAAAAGAAGGAAATTGCCCTTAAATATCTTCTATCTTGGACATAAATAACTTTTATTTAGTATTTATACAGTTACTGAATGGTATTATCATGATATGGAAGGAGTTCTATACAAGAGCTCTGCTGTGCATTTTTATAGCTTTATATGTTTGGTCATCAGCTGTATCTTTTTCAGGGATGGTGAGGATATCTGCAGAATAGTTTGTATCTTTACATTGCTGAAACACATTCTAGCCTGAGTTTCAGTTTACTAAAGTTGTTCTTCAAAAAATTTCTCTGTGAAACAAAGGGAGGAAAAGATTGTTACTTAACTCTTGTCCATCAACCCAATTATTCTTTGCCTTTTAATTCATAATGAGGTTCATATTGCTGTAATAAATGAAAACTTAGGTAAGAATTTATATGGGAGCATCTAACTTACTGGAATCATAACTGAAAACTGTATCACTTCTTTTTTTGGTGTGGGGTAAGTATTTGTATTGGGTTCGTGTGTCCACGTGTTGGAGTGGGGCTGCAGTGGTGGCTTCCGTGAGAAGATACCAGGAACTGCCCTCATATCAGACAGAGCTGGTTTCATCCAGCTCCAAAATGGACCTTCCACTGGCTGAAGCTGAGCCTATCAGTGACATCTGTGGCATCTATGTGATAACATGTTCAAGAGAAGATAAAAACTGCTGTGCAGCAGTTGTGAGAGAGAGAGGAGTGAGAAAAATGTAGGAGATACAGTTTGCCAGACACCAAGGTTGGTGAAGAAGGAGGGGGAGGAGGTGCTTCCAGTGCCAGAGTGGAGATTCGCCTGCAGCATGTAAAGCAGGTATCTTCCCTGGAGCTCATGGAGGACTCTATGCTGGAACAGGTGGATGCACCCTAAGGATGTTGTGGAGAGCTTGTGGTAGCGCAGGCTCCTTGCAGGAACTGTGACTCATGGTGAGTAGCCCAAACGGGAGCAGGCTTCTGTCAGGAACTGCAGCCCATGGAGAGAAGCTCATGCTGGAGCAGGTTTTCTGACAGGACCTGTGGTCTGTGGGGGGATCCCTGCCAGGGCAGTCCATTCACAAAGGACTGTACTCCATGCAAGGAACCCAAATTGGAACAGTTCTTGAAGAGCTGCAGCCCGTAGGAAGTGCCCATGTTGGAGCAGTTCATTAAGGACTGTATCCCATACTAAGGAGCCCACATTGGAGCAGAGGAAAAGTGTGGGGAGGAAGGAGCAGGAGAGACAAAGTGTTACAGACTGACCACAACACCCACCTGTGCTGCTCGGGGGGTGGAGGTAGAAGTTGCAGAAGTGAAACAGCCTGGGAAGAAGGAAGGAGTTGGGGCAATGTGTTTTTAGCTTTCTTTTTATGCCCACTGTCCTACCCTGTTATTAATTGGCAATATTTTAAATTTATCTTTCCAAAGTGAAGTCTGTTTTGCTCATGATGGTAACTGATGAGTGATCTCCCTGTCCTTATCTCAACCCACAAGCTTTTCCATCTGTTTTCTGCCCTGTCCTGCTGAGGAATGGGAATGAGAGAGCAGCTTGCTGGGTCTGTCACCAAGCCAAGGTCAACCCACCACAGTATTCAAATCATAGCAAATCATAGAATCATAGAATGGTAGGGGTTGGAAGGGACCTCTGGAGATCAGCGAGTCCAACCCCCCTACCAGCGCAGGATCACCCAGGGCAGGCCACACAGACAAGATCCAGGTGGGTCTTGAAAGCCTTCAGAGGAGGAGACTCCACAATCTCCCTGGGCAGGCTGTTCCAGGCTCTGTCACCCTCACAGGAAAGTTTCCCTCATGCTGAGGTGGAACTTCCCGTGTTTCAGCTTGTGACCATTGATGTATTTACAAAGCCTATTGACATCACTCTGGGTTCCTGGCAGAATCAACATAGCAAGAGAAAGAGAGGCTCCTCTAGAAGGTATCTGAGGGGCTAAATTCAGCTCCAGAGCCCTGGGCAGTTCTCTGCTGTCAGTGCAGCACAAGCAGCTCCATCACCAGCCCAGCTGCTCCTTCCTGCCTCCATGACACTGTCACGGCCCTGGTACAAGAGTCTGCTGAACTGTCTAGGGAAACTGCTTCAGGGAAGTGAAGCTAATGAAAAATATTTTTCCCTCCACCATTTTGGCAGAGCATTTTTTAAGCTACAGAAAAGACCTGGTCTGGTTTACTGTACAGTCTTGCAATCTGCTGAGCTAGCGCAACTGAAGGACTGGGAGAGATTAGCTACGGTGCTTTTGGAGTTCCTAGGAGCAATGAACTTACACCACCATTATTTTCACAGTCTGAAATGACTGGTCATGTTTCAGTCAATGAGAAAAGCAGCAGTCAGCACGTATGAAATAATTTCTGATTCTGAAGGTGCTCTTTGAAGGTCTGTGGTCAATGCAACCGAATAGCGTTTGGAGCTTTTGTAGTGAAGAAAACAAAGAAAATGCTCATAAAATGTTGCTGTTGAATAACCGAAGGTGGAAGAGCATTGCTGGTGTTAGATCAAACGAGGTTTTGTGTCTCTATATCAAAGAGCATATGCAGGTTTTATTCTCAGACACTTTTAAAACACTGATTATCTGACATAAAGGAATAAGTTTGTTCAGCTCACAGGGTGTGGAAAGAAAGGAGAGAAGAAAGGTGAGGCTGGCTAAGTGAATGGACTCCAGAGTTTTCCAGTGTGATCTGAGACATAAAGATGTGTATGTAACAGAAGTCCTGGTTGTAACTGCTGCACACACAAACTCTTGTATTTTCACAGGTAGCCAGATACTCTTTTTATTGCATAAAATAATGAGAGGGCTGCTTTGCCCTTAGTATTTCAGGGTTTGTATAGAGATAAGATCTTCTGATTGTCCAAATTATGTGATGGCTTTGGCTCAAACTTTGTAATTTATTTGAAATACAGGCTACCTGTATA
>JANIJG010010008.1:28429-48828 GCA_024611175.1 Megaceryle torquata | reverse complement strand
TATATATAATTTAATGTTAATATAACATTTTTATTGTCATCATCTACAGGATTCACTATTTATGATTGAAGTGCAATATGCTAAGGTCATGAAGTGATGAGCTACCCAAGTTTGTAAGATTACACAGAGAAACACAAATTGTGAACTTACTGTTGCTACTGTTTATGCCCACACATAAGAAAAAGACCTTGCATCAAAGCATTTGTTTTTTTCCTAACTGTAATAAAAGTAATTGATTCTGCTAAGTTACAGACTTGTGCACTTACGTGTACATCTGATACGTAGCCTCTTTGACTTAATTGAATTTTTTTGAAAAAGTGACTGAGAAATACAGCAATTAAAAATATTACCACACTGGTAGCAATTTTCTGAATGCCTACCTAGCCATCTTATTTTTAAGCAGTGCTATATTTAGAGGGACATTTCATTCCTTCAGAAGAGAAATAAATCTATTAGGACTAGGACTATTATGTAGGACTATTAAATATTCACATATTTTGTGAATAATTTTGTTGCTAATATTAGACCAGCATTCATTAGGAGCTACATTCTACTACTGGTTAGAATTTTTTTTCTCTTGGATTGCTGTAACAGTCATCTTTGATCTACAGTTTATTGAAAAATAAAACTACTGTCCGTGTTCTTATGCCTCCCCTCTAGAATGCTAGTAAAAATTACTACAAAAGCAGTATTTGAACATGTTAATGGCTGTTACACCCCCAAGTGAGTGTGATGGTCCTTTCAGTATCAAAGCCCACTCTCGTGGAAAGATTTGCTTCCCCCAAATATGAATAAATTATACATTTTTTAAATGTCATAATAAGAAGCCATCAATTTTATTAAAGCTAACTTCCTTTGAACATTTTTTTTTCTATAAATATCAGACCAAAATTTCTGGAGGGTTTAGTAAGCTTTTATTTTTTCACAGGTTAATATTCAGGTGGTCTCAGTGACTGGTTTAACAAATGTCCAGTGTCTGGATTACAGTGACTCCGTTACTGGTTTGTACTGCTGACTTGAATGCCTGTGTTATTGTGAAAAGAAATACTAAAAGGTCTTTTCTCCTAATGCTGTATGTAAAGAAGATGCACTTATACTACGTTTCTCTCTGTAGAAAATGAGGATGGAGCTTCAATAGAGATCTGAGCTGATAATGGAATTATTCTGAAAAAAGAAAGATATTATAGAGGGCATATTTGTCATAAAGAATGGGGTTTTTTTTTCATTCAAGAAATGATATGTTGCTTCCAGTGCTCCAAACTGATTTTAAATTATATAAGTACTAGTTTAATATTTTTAATTTTACTTACATTTAGGTTATAAAAGATAGGATTTTCCAATTTTTGTAATTTCATATCCATTTTATATGTGATATGATAATTTAAGTCTGTGAGTCCTATAGATTTTAATACAGATTAATTTTAAATTATGCACTTTCCCTTGCTCATGTTTTACAGATGGAGCATGTAAGAAAATACTTCCTTTAGACCATATCATTGGCAAGTAAAGCACTTTATTACTCTTTTGTGATGCTTTCCTGATTTTTTTTTTTCCATAATAAAGTGATTGAACCTGATTTTGGTTTAACTTGCATTCTTTTATTCTGTTATAAGTCTACTGAAGTCATTAGATCAGTTCTGATTTAATCTTATTCTCAAAGAAAAAAAATCAGGTCCATTATTCCTCATTTATGTCAAAACCTATAATAGCCATGCAGGAGTGAGAGACTGCAGCCAGCCTCGCTTCTCTCCTGTACAATTTCAGCAGTGAATTTGTAGTTCCTGAACTGACGTTGCTGCCCGTGGAAGAGCAGAGAGAAGAGCAGTCTGAAGCAAGGTGTAGTGCCCATGCTGGGAAAAACAAAGACCCATTGTGTCAGGTTGGAATTGTGTTCTTTGGTCTCTTAAGACCTCTTCCATTCTCACTTGATAGAAAAGACCCTTATCATATTGTCATAATAACTCTACAGGCTTCCAGATTTTCTTATGTATACTGTTAATACTGTTTGAGCTGGAGGTGTATTGAAAACATGGATTGTAGATTGGCTGCTAATATTTTGCTGATGTCTTTATTATTCTTACTCGGTAAGGTGTTTTCTGGTAATATCTTCAAAGATTGGTAATGATTTCCCTTCTTAGAACTGGATAAACGTCATAATGCCTAGCATTCCACTAGATGTAGATGTTTGATCCACTTAATGGATAAAATCTGTAAAATAAATACAGAAAAGGGAGTCAACTTGCCCAGAATGCCCTAGCAAGTGAGTAAAATGATGATTATCCATTATAAATATTGAGATTAATCGATCTATTGACTGTAGCTTTTAACAAATGAACTTACAAAGTAATGAAGTTAGTAAGTCTTGTAGTGTCAGCAGTTCTTGAGTTCACTGTTGCTTGTAGTTTTCTGCTCTCTATTTTGATTTTTTTTTTAGAGCTTATGTACTTCATTAGTCTCATGCATCTTTGGCTACTCCAGATACTTTTGTGTAACATCAGTTTGTGGAACATGCACAGTATAAAGGTTACATTTTAATAAACAGTGAAACTAGTGCATGTTCTACAAACATGATAAAGCTTTGGGGGATAAAGTTCAAGAATAATCACATGTAGCAGGTATTGTGCTTACAATAATAAAAAGTAAAGGGAATTGAAGGAAATTGCAACTCGATATCTACATGTATGACATCATTTTGTATGTAGATACAGCTTTTGTTTTTTATTTGTTTGCAGTAGATAAAGGGAGAATAGAGCTTTCAGTGGTTCTCCTCTCCTTTTTTTTTTTACAGCCAGTTAACTAGCCTTTAAAAGCACACTCACTGTTTGAGTTACTTGAATTAGTTTTAATACAGTTTTTTTTTTAATCTAAAACTATTTGAAGAACAATTCTGATTCAAGTCTAAAAAAAAAGATATTTAATTAATAAAGTGCAAACCAGAAATTATGCATGCATTTCTCTAATATTAAAAATCTAAAATGTCTTCTGTACATGTGCATATATGATTTTTATGAAAAATGTCAATTAACTTAAAAAATAAGAACTAACAAGTCAGTATCTTTTGGGGTCTTATTAAGAAAATATTTCTGATTGAAATTTTTTTACTGACTGTTACACTATAAAACACTTTAGCACTGTTTTATCTGTAGTTGATAATATGTAAAAATAGTTGTCTTATTGTCTTGAATTATCTTTGTCCCGATATCTTTTTTTGCTGGCAAACCCCTATATATTTATTGCTAGAGAAATACATCTTCATAGGTGCTAACAAAATGAACTCTTGTCTGTAGTGAAATTTATCAAGTTTAGTCAAGTAAGAATCAAAGTACAGAAATTTGAAAAGGACGTATTTAATTAATCTTATTTCTAACAGTTGGCATTTCATAGCTGAAGCTTTTTTTTTTTTTTTTTGCACTGTCAGCTGCACCATTTCAAACTGAAGCACTGTGTCTAATTTGCTTATGACAGACAGACGTGCCAGTCAAAATGCAGAGCCTGGATGATATCAGTTTCTGTTCATTTGCTTATTCACTTTCTTGCTTTGCTACAACCTACTTGTGCTCTGTCATACACAAGTAAAGGAAGCTGTAGTCTACATTTCCACACCAGTTTTGCTTTCCCATGTTTCCTTATTTTAATAAGTTGGTTTAGCCAGTTTGAGCTAGAGCAGATTGATCTAAATTCTTCAGAGGATGGATGGATTAAGTCAAGGCACCTGTAAGAATGACACTAAAATGCTGAACATAACAAAGTTCTTTACAGGGCCAGGAAGGAGGCCTGCTGCTTTCCATTTCCAGCAGCTATGTGGGTGTTTCCTGGGCAGATGTGGAGAGAGAGCTGACCTTAACATTTGTTAGCAAGTTTTGGGGTTGTTTGCACTCTGACAAACAAGGAAGTGATTAGAAACAAGAACAAATCTGATTTAGATTATCCCTTTGCACTTCCAAAATACATTTTCACAGCCTTGAACCAGTCTTGCCCCTGAAGCAGCACAAGTAGGTTTTGTTCCTTTCTCTGGGCTTTTAGTAAAAATAGAGCAAATGCACATCATCCACGAGACTCTCATCTTAGTGTGTTCATCTCTGTCTCTTTCTTTCCGCTTCTGTTATTTTCTGTCATTGAGGAAGAATGTCCTTATTGCAGAAAGTTTCCAAGGGGAAGGTAGGCCATTCATGTTAAGGGGCACATGGATTTGAGCTTGGTCTAGCAGATGAAAATAAATAGTTGCAAAACTTGTGTTCTAAATTGAGAATACCGTTCTCAATACTGGGAATCCAAGACTTTCTTGGAATACATTTCCCAACACTTGTAGTTTGGTACATGTTCCGGTTCTTTTGATCCAAGTATGCAACTCAACTTCAAGGTTTTACTCCATAATAGGAGTATGAGCCCAGAGAGATTGCGGAGTCACCTTCTCTAGAGACTTCCAAAACCTGTCTGGATGCGTTCCCGTGCGACATGCCCTGGCTGATCCTGCTCTGGCAGGTGGGTTGGACTCTATGATCTCCAGAAGTCCCTTCCAACCCCTAACATTCTATGATTCTGTGATTCTATGTTTTCTTATGCTTGTTAGAAAAAGTTGACGTAGTCTGACCAGGAAATTATTAAAGCATGAATCAGAGTGGCAGTGTCCTCATCTGAAAAGTGCAGTCTCCTGGATACTTAAGGTTTTAAAAACACTCTTTGCCATCAGTACAATTGTGCCTCCGGGAGAAACGAAGAATCCAGTATGACCCCATGACTGTGCACTTGATAATCATTTCACTCTTAATAATCTAATCCGTCCATTGTAATGAAGCAATTAGCTTGCTGTGCCCCTAGCTGTAGACTAATAGCGAATAATGGCATTTATTCTTATTTTAACAGTTTTACTGTTGAATACTATTAGGTGGGGTTTATTTGATGTGTCATTTCAGGCCTCGTACACAGTAGAAAAGAATCTTTTTATAAGTCAAGCTATCTGTTGTGAGGACATTTAAGATGGATGAATTTAGCTCACTGCCATAAATTTCTTTGGGTCAGAAATACAGATAATATAACATAGGAGGGAAAAAAAAGAGAAAAAAATAAAGAAAAAAAAAAAGGGGCAAGGAAAGGAGAAACCACAGCACTAAATGTGGTTGCTATTAGTTCCTCTGGTTTCATTTGAAGTTATCAAAGAAGTAATCTCTGACAAAGCATTACTCATTCCTGATCTCATCAGCTAGCTTCCCTGTATTTTGCAGTTTCTTTTATGGTCCCAACACTCCATTTCAATATAGGTTATCTTTTTAGGGCTTTCAGTTTAAAATGGGAACAAAAATTCCTTGCATATTTTTAAATGGGATAAGGGAAAGATTTTATTTTGTGTGTAATAATTGAGGTTAAAATATGTTTATTTTGACTTTGCCAGAACTGAGTAGTGCTTCTTTTTTTTTCTTGATTCACTGTCTCTTTCAGGCTTCCTCTCCTTCTCCTTCTCCTTCTCCTTCTCCTTCTCCTTCTCCTTCTCCTTCTCCTTCTCCTTCTCCTTCTCCCCTCCTCTCCCTCTCCCCTCCTCTCCCCTCTTTTGTTTTGTTTTTCCCTGCAGTGCTTGTTCCATGTAAGAGCTTTCTATGACACAAGCAGGTTTTGTCCAGTGCAACCATTACTCAGCTCCTACAATGGCTTTTTAATTTGTAGGGATGTTTTCGGGGGCTCCTTGGCTTGTTTTCACATCAGTAAGGTCTGGGTGTACTCACAGCTTCATGAGACCTCAACTTTTTGCAGGGATTTGCATATTCAATGGGGTAATGAAAAAAATGTTTTCAGTTTTTGTCAGGACTTTTGTTTGACAGAACTTTCCATGGGCTGCTAGAAGTCAAACAAGTTTTGATGTGTGGATTTTGCTGGGAGAAACTAGAATTTCTGCCAGCTTCTCTCCCTTCCTCCTTGGCAGTCTTGCTGGCAGGCTGGTGGGAAACTGTTCTGCATCCTTTGACTTGTTCAGTCCCTAGTTCTTCAGCAACAGAGACAGCTGGGGCTTCTAGGACCCCTAGTTCTGGGCATCATGTCAGGTGGCTTGTTGCAATACCCAGACTCCCAATTCAACTAGGACGATAACAGTAATTCCACTTTGTGGAAAACGTCTGAATTTTTCATGTTTGTTCTTCCATAAAATGGAATCACTGCTAAGTTTGAACCTTGTATCTTCCTTTCTGTATTTTGAATGCTCTGCTGTTTGGATTTTTTTTTTTAATTTTTTTATTTCAAATGAATGTAACTCCTTTCTCTGTTTTACTGTTTTCTCTTAGTTCTCTTAGTCAGTTACAGAAAATTGTTACAGAACAATGTTTCTGTCTTAAGAGTGCTCTCACAAGTATGAATGAAAATATCGAATCCTTAAGAATGTGTAATCTGACATGTTTCTTGTGTAAGAAAACCAGTTCAGCCTAGCTAAACTGTACAGTGAGAGATTAGCTTTAACTCCAACTACCTCTCTCTTTACTGGGGACTGGAGTCTCCCACCTAAGTAGTGAAACTATGTAAACAAATAAAGTTGTCACCCAGAATGGGCATAGTCTGTTAAATTGGTTTTGTTCTATTTATCTTTTTTTTTTTTTTTTTAAATGAAAATCAGTTGCTGAAACAACGTTATATGAACCTGACAGCATAGTGGGCTAAACTTCTGCTGTAAAAACTTCTGTTACCTATATTCTGTAGTGTTTAAACATTATTTTCTGTGTATTTAGCACAGCCAACAAACAAAATGTACTTCTAATTATTGTTATCACTTAACAAATAGCATTCTGTTGTCTCATTTAGAACAAGAAACTTGTTTAACTTCTCAGAAAACTAAATTAGTCCCATGCTTAGAGAATTACAGAGAACAAATTTAATTGCCTACCTTTCCCTATTCTTCCTTATCTAATTTATATTGTGAGTATTTGAGGGCAGGTCACAGGCCTTTTTGTTGTTTTAGAAGTGTGTATCTACTCTAGGTTATGCTAAAATTTGTAGGTACTATTTGCCTTTTTGCAAGTTCTGTTAAAATGTAACTGTGCTTGACATTCCCCAAAGGAACTGCTCTTAATATGCCTTTTTGCTTTCATTAATTTTTGCACAACCCAGATGAGTGTGCATGCTGAGAATATATGAAGAGGGAACAACACAGATCTATAAATGAAACAGGTAAATAATAAATAACAGAACGAAGGCCAATTTCAACCTTAAATTTCTTTGAAGGCTGCATCTTTGTTAATCAGTTTCTTTAAATATCATTTGAGCTATTTGCAAAGTCAGATGTGTCTTTTTGTTTGTGTGTTTGTTTGTTTTGTTTTCCACTTATCACCAGATATTATTCAAAGAGATGAAGATTAAAAAGTATGCAGTATTTCACACTTTCACCTGACTTTTAGGAGATTTTTTTTTGGTCACTGCAACTGTCAGAACTTGAATTTTGGAACAGTTTCCTAAAAAAGGTTGGGGTGTGAGAATAGCTCCCTTCTGTTTCCTGGTTTATAGCTGCCTCCACCATCTGAATTTCATATTGGGCTCTTCTCCCAGGACTACTTTACTGGCACGCTTCCACAGGCTCAGACAGCTGCCCTCCTAGTCAGGGGTCAGTCTCTGAAAAAAGAATAGGTAGGTGCACAAGGATAGGCAAGAGAATAAGAAAAGGAATCTTGTCATAGATAAACAGTTTGGAGAAAAAAAGCCTTTTTTCCTTTACTGTCTTTGGACTTTGATCCAAATGATGAAGAGTGAGTGTCCTGCTCAGACAAGTATTTTGGAAAATGCTGATTTATACTAGCTGAGGATATGATCTTACACCTTTATTGTAAGACTAAATTCCCATCTACTCCACTTCTCATGCTGGCAATTGAGGAAATTATCATTGTATCTTAAGAAAACCTGGAAGACTTTATTTTCATATTTTTGCTTGTGCTTATTTAGCATTTGAAATGAAAAAAAGCTTGAAGCTTGACTTGTGGGTGAAGGAAACTGCTCAGCTGCACTTGGGAGAATATAACTACTTGCCTCTCTTTTTCACCATTCTTACTCCAATCTTGAATTATTTTGTGGCACGTTTTTCCAGACCTGTGTTTATTCCTTGTTTCAGGCTACACATGAAAATCTCTGTGAAAGCATGGAGCACTACTGTGCTGTTGATAAAATAGAAAATAAAACCAATTTTGCCAAGACTGTTTCTTACAGATGGAGAGTAATTTTCTTGAAAAAGCTGGTTGTCTTTTTCTGAAGGTCCTTAAAACTGAGGAAGATTTTTTTTATTAGCTTAGAAATCATTTGTGGTGTGGTGATAAATTTTGATGTTCAGAACGTTTCTGGCTTCAGTCTCGGTACCTGATATCCATGGCAGACTGAAAACACATAAATTTGGATCAAACTCAGCTTTTCACCTTATAGCTTGATACTTTAATCCCATCTTGAACTCCTTGATCATTCTAAACATGAGTTGGACTTTCTGGGGAGGGTTATGTGCCTGAACGGTGCCTGACCATCAGAAGCTTATTATGCTCAAAGATGATGTTCAGGGTTTCTCTCTGGAGTCGAATATAGTGATGGAACTGAAAGCATGTTCTTTCTGCCCTTTGGAAATCTGGGTTATTTAAATTCCATTTTTTTTAGTTTCTCTTAGCAAATGACAGGCCAGCCAAAGAATCTGAATAACTAGATGACACAAGATTAAGCTGAATTAAGAGAAATTGGGATAATTCTGAATAAAGAGGAAATCTGAAATTTCCTCATATCCTTATGTTGAAAAGCAAGCTCTTTTCCTTCAAGTATAAAGTAGAAGATCACAGAAGACTAGTGGGAAATCTCTGGATTCCATCAGAAGGCTTTGTATTCTTCAAGTTTAGTCACTGTACATTTTTTCCAGACAGAGAATGAAGAAGCAGTGAATATCAGATCTTTGTCAAATGTTAGCATGATAAAATTTTTAGAGGCTTACTTTTTGAGGGTTCCTATTTAATTTGGTGTTCATCTGGTGTCTTCTATTTGGTCTACAGAGCATTTAGGAGAAAGGTTACCCAAACGGTTATATGGCCAGCTACCAGCAATATTTTGTGCTATATTATGCACATATGTTTTAAAGGACAACTAAGCACTTTATGAGAGAGTTTTAGGTAGGTTAGGGATGTGGATTGTGGTTTTTTTTTTTTTTAATGTAATTTTATTTGCTTATTTATTTTTAGGTGTCTTTTTTTTTTTTAAACTGGCACAGATCATAAAGTCTGTTGGTAATATGGGCATGTAAAATCACCAAGCATGTCTTATCAGAATTTTTTAAGTGACTATAGTTATGCCTATATTTATTTCTTGTTTCACCCTTTCTCTGTTCGTTACATTATTGACCCAAAGCTCAACACTGCTCAAGCCCTGGCAGATTACTGCCAGTTGTGTTTGAATGACTCAGTGGGTTCTTTTCAAAATGTGATTTTGGCACTTCTGGGATCCCTAGGAACCCGGCTTCACTTGTATGTCCTGGCTTGTACAGATTGGGTGCCACTCTTGTACCTCTGTCCGATTGAGGAACCAGAAAAGAAAAACAGAATCCATTCTATCTTTACTGCAAATTCAAAATGTGGGAGCTGAGATTGCTTTCATAAGCTTGCAATACCTGTGATAAACTAAGGTTTTTTTTTTTTTTCCTTAAATGCTAAAGTAATTGTGGATTAAAAATTGTCAATTCATGAGGCTTGGGTGCCTCAGAAGCAGTAGGAATTCCAGTTTGTGTTAGACAGAAGGTCATATTACATTAAATATTCTTACATTACAGAGATTTTTGTAAGTAATCATTTCCCAAGCTAAGGGTATAAGAAGATATGGAAAGTGATCCCGTTTACTAGTATGTGTGCCTGAGACAACTGTCACGGCTAGGAATTTGGTTTAATGTTGCTAGGACAGTGATTCCTGAAGTGTTGAAGAAAATATATCAAAAAGGATATAGCAGAGTCAGACTGAAAAATCTAAGGGGTAAACTAGAGGGCTTTTTTACAGAACATGACACATGAAGAAATGTGACATCTCTAAGGCTTTGCAGGATATGCTACGGTAAAGGCCATACAAGAAGCTAGTGTTGATGTGACATGATTAATTCATGAGGCAAACCAGTCATAGATATGTAAATACATGCTGAGGAAAAATTTGATAATTCTGGAGTACTGCTTTCACCTCCTACAGGTGGCTTTACAAGAAGGCACTGCAACTGAGGTGATTTTGCAAAGCAAATGTTTTACATTTTGTAATACCTATCATTTGATCTGCTTACTGGGCATGAGGTACATAGCTTGCAATAAAATTCGCTACCAGGTATGTAACACTAGCCTTTGTTGTTCCACTGGCTGGTGAGGAATAGAATTAAAAATAATGTGAAACCTCTTGGATGAAGCTGGGAATATAAATACTGATTTGCTTACTGTTTTTAAAACAAGTAGTATCTGGAATATTTTTTGCTGTGGAATGATTTTTTATACAAAAGAAATGTATAGAACATAGTAAATGTATCAGACAAATTGGGGGTTTTGCAGAAGAAGCAAATAAGACTTTGTTTTGATTAGTGAAAGCAATAGGGGGCTTTCACTAATGATGATACATGAGTAACATTCAGTAAATGGTAGTCGTGTGTACCACAGAGACTAATAACCTTCAACATCAGGGATGCCATCTGAGTGCATCCTTTGATTTTTAATATTTTCACTACAATTAGTGGTATTTTTCAACTTCCATGGGAATATGAGGTACTAAGTTTGTCATTCTCTTCAGAAAATTATGGACAGACAATAGTAAAATGAGGTTAAGACAGACACACAGTTTAGTATGTTCATTAAAAGGAAATTTTGTATTGTGTAAATATTGATTGTTCATTGATAAATGCACTGGGAAAGAAACAGTGCACTATGCCTTTCTCAGAGTCTTCTGATGCATAACTTGATGTACATATTGCAAAGGTGAGGGACATCAGGAATTGAAATAGTAAAATAAATTATTTTTTCCCTGAAAAAAGTGGAACAGTGGAATTCAGGAACTAATCTGTAAATACTAGAGTAGATGTGCTCCCCCCCCCCCTTGCAAAATGGGTATAAAAATATTCATTTTCAAAAGTTCATTGCAGAGTGGAAAGTGATCTGGATTACCTGTACATTGTCAATCTCTCTGAACTTCTTTAAGAAATAGCTTGTTTTGTCTCATCTTGTCAATACTACAGAAGACAGTCAAAATAATTATTTTTTTTTTGTGACAGACTAAATAATTAAAATTTACAAACTACCAAATTGGTCCTCCTGGACTCCTATCTAGGCTGATATCTTTGACAATGGCCAGGCATGATTGTTTAGGAAAGAATATCTCAACAGGCATTTTTATAGCTATCCTTGCTCAGAAAAGTTGTTGCCAAAATCTAGGACTTGCTAGCTGCTGGGTGTAGTGCTCACACCACTTGCCACAAGAGGGTCTGATAATCTGTTGTGTGAATTTCTTGTAAAATTTTTTTTTAATCCATTGATACCTCTGGTTTCAACACCTTACTGTGTATTGCATTCCCAACTGAATGAATGAAAGCAGTGTGGAAGAAAACCCTTCTGTTTTGTTTATTTTTAAATTTGACACTTGGTAACTCTAGTAGGCACAACATAGCTCTCTACTCTGAGGAAAGTAGTAAAGCCATACTCACTTTGACCACATTCATTGTGTTTGGGTAGACTGTTGTTATATCCCCCCTCAATTATTTCTTTTTACAGTTTAGACAATCTCAGTTTATCTCAGTTTGATCTTGGGTACATAAGAGGATCAAGATTTTCTGATATGGAAATCATTCTCTGCTTCCCATTACCCTTATTGTCCTTCTTGCTATTTTTTTTTTTTTTTTTTTAATATTGTTTTTCCTGAGGCATGGTAACTGGAACTGAGAGATTAAAGATAAAAGCATACCATATATTTACTGAGTGACATAGTAATATATTGTCTTTTATAATAAACCTCCAAAGTTACTGGTTTTGCTTTTTTGGACCACTACTATCTTTTTTTTTTTTTTTTTTTCCCCCCTAGAACTTAATAGCTAATTTATTGTCAAGCTTTATATTTGTAGCTAGGGTTATTTTTCTCATGTGCATTACTTTGTACATACCCACACTGAACATTATCTAACATTCAGTTACCTGTCTGTTCAGACTTTTAATTCTTCTCAATCAGCTTCAGGTTCCAGTAGCTTTCTACCATTAGGGAATCCTGTCACCAAAGTTCATGTTTTCATATTTGCCTTGCATTTAGATGACAATATCCAATCTTTGAGAACTGCCATTTTAAACCAAGAATGCCCTAGGTACAGGATTAAACCCATATATTTTCATTAAAACTTATTAATACCTCATATGAAAACTTTTTCATATTTGTTTTGTATTAAGTACACTGCAGATGAGGAGTTCCTGTAGTTTGATAATTTTACTAAATTGATATCAGAAGTTGATTTCAATATAAGCATTACTCACCTTCCTTCTAATGTTCCACTTACTGAACAAATCTTTTTGAATGTCAGAACTACAAGAGAATGGCTTCTTATTATTTGTTGGACTGTAGTAGTTGTATATGCAAATGTTAGAGAAATTATAAAAAATATGGTCTAAATGTGATTATAACCTTCTTGTAATAAAACTTGCCATCTTTTATTTGTTAGGAATTTTTATAAAGAATTTATAGTTTGCCTTAAAAGGAATAAAGTTGTGCTAATTGGAATAAAGCTGTGCTAACTGAAACAATTCAGAGAATATAGACATATGTGTATGTGGTCATAGTATGAGAAATCTTGTTAAAATGGTGTATGTGACTACAATTTAGATAACAGAACAGATGAAGAACTGTTCTTGCCAGGTGCTAATGTTTTAAAATTTATTTATTTTAATCTTTAATAGCCTTTTCCATCTCTGGGTTTTGGATAGATTGTTGTTGTTGTTGTTGGTAACAACGTCCCTGATGGCTTTGGGAAGCTTATAAAGCACCTCGGGTGCTGCGTTGGCATTGTGTTCTGTGACTGCAGTGCTCGAAAAATGTACAAGGGTTCTACAAGGCAGAGAATTACACAAAATGCACAGAAATACCTATCGAAGACTATTGTCTTACCAGTAAGCTTCAATATGCAAGGCACCTGTATAACCAACTACTGAAAACATAAATTTTTATGTGTGGGACAAATGCACATATAAAGATACGGAAGTGTTTGAGGCAAAGGGTTGAAATGCCAAGTTTCTACTGGTATATTTAATACCAAATATTATATTAAAATATCATTGACTGCTTTTTGCTTTTAAAAGGAAAACTGATAATTATTCTGATTTTTTTTTTTTTCTGTAGCTGAATGGAAGATGAGTCCTGAGAAAGAATAAATTTTTCTTAGGTCACCAAGTCCAATCTCTAGCTCTCAGACATGTCTTAATACCCCGTTTCATAACTCTTTTATAGGTAGAGCTTGATTAGTTTAACTGTATTTTGCTGTCACTTTTCTTATTTGGAGTCGTGCTGGTTTGCCACTCTCTTTAGAGTCAGAAAACATCTTCCAATTTCCTGCTTAAAACAGTCCCAGGTGATTTATACCTGTTCTTTAACATTTTTCTTCTTTCTCTGATATCTGCCTCTGCTTTTACTCTGTCCTTTATTTTTTTTCATTTGTCATTTTACTACAATTCAAATCTCTCATCCTTTTTCTTAAATTAGGCGCATTATTGCCTAATCATCCTCCCAACTCCTGAGGTGCGAGTTCACCTTTCTTGAAGAGGGACAAACAGTGCTGCGTGGGGAGCTGGCGGGGCAGCCTTGGCTTTAGCGCTCCTTCCTTCAGCGGAAGCGGCTGGACTGGTTCTCTTTGTCCATTTGCTCTCCTCTTTTATTCTGCAAATTATTGGCCATTTCTAGTCAGTCTGTGAGCATTAACACCTTTTGTATATTGGCTTCTTAAAACGCATGACCTCGTGCTTGGCACAACCGGCTGTAGCAGTGTGAGGAGCTGGGAGAGCGGGGACTGAAGGGACTCGTGTTACCCGCAACACACTTAATGACAGCGACGTTCAGCGTTAACGAGTGACGCGGCTTCCCGGCTCCGCAGGGCGGACGGCACCTGAGGAGCAAGGCAACGCTGCAGGTCCTCACACGGCCTCCTGGGAAAAGGGACGCGCAGCCCCACAACCCACGCAGGTGCCCTCACCCGGCCCCGCGGGCGGAGCTGTGGGGAGACCCCTCGCTACCCCAAGCCTCAGCACTCCCACCGCCGCTGCTTCCCGCAGCCCCTCCCCACGACCACTCAGCTCGCCCTGACCCAGGCACTTCACAGGTGTAGGCAGGGATTTCCCCTGTCTGATTGGCTTAAGATGCCGTGGCGGCTGATAATTGGCTGTTGGTGTGGGTTCAGCCGGCCCTTCTAGAACGTTCTCGCGAGTTGGTGGGAGTGGCTGTAGAACGTCGTGGGGCTGGATCTGGTTTTGTCTCAGTGGGGGTTTTACTTCGTGTTGGTGAAATGATGCCGTACAAGACGTTGATCTGCCTTAGTTCTAGTGGTGTGCTAAGCTTGGGTGGGAGTGTGTTTGTGAAAAGTGCCTGTTGTGCTCTTGTTTTTATAGACAAGATGAATGAAAAAATAATCATCTTACAGTAGGTTCTAGAGGAATTTACTGTTTCTTCTCCTTCAGCTTAATGCTTCCTCTATTAATAGCATACAATGGTGTCTTTCAGGGGTGATTCCTGACCAGTTTAACTAATTTTCGTATGGCATAGCTGAGAAGTTTACTGAGATCTGGACAAAATATGCTTGTTTTGTTGTGTTCCTGTTCTCCCTTGCCCTGAGAATCAACAGGATTTGAAGGAAAAAGATTAATTTGACTTTAAAATTTTCATCAGTCTGACTCTTATTTTGCAATTACTAAGCTGAGTTAAGGTAGAGGCAGATGTGAGGTGGGCACATCTCTGGTAACCACAGTTGGCTCTGCCACCAGAAGGAGAGGTAATTTCACAAAAATAATTTGAGTGTTTAGAAGCCTGAGTATCACTGAGGTAATAGGTGAGACTTGTAGCATAAATAGTGGTATCAGAATGTGATTAACATCGTACTGTGTTGGCAAAACTGTGAATTGAGGTACACTTAAACTTTTTTTAAGCAGGATGGCATATTCAGTAGAAGTGGCCGTCTACATCAAGCATATTCTTATAACAGTTTTTTTTTTTAATTAGTAAGACTTTTTTTTTCTTCCAGTTGTATACTAGAATTCTTATCCATGAAAAACCTTCTTAAGGTAGGCATAGTGTGTGAATGAATTTCCTTTTTTTTTTTTTGAGATGTTACCTTTCCTCTCCTGCTATCTTTTGTGTGACCTTTGTTAGAATATTGAATTCACTTCTAAGACACCCTGGTCAGAAGTAACTGGATTAAGCATTGTTCAGGGAAATACAAATCTGTTTACTTGGACCTTTCACAGGTTCTTGTATCTGAATTCTTTTATTTTTTCATATTTTACAGGGGTTAGTGATAGTAAAAGGGGGTGAATATAGCAGCGTACACAATTTTAGAAGCCAATCAAGGAGAAAAAGTTTAAAAAAGTATGAATTCTTAGTAAAAGTGTTCTGGGAATGAGGATTTATTAGTCTGTGGGGTAGTGTATTACAGGGATTAACAGTGCTCTTGTTACTTCATTCTTTCAAACCAAGACTGAATTTTATCTGTAGGTACACAGTAAAGAATGATGCTGGTGATGGATGGAACAGTTATTTCCTATTAGTTTATAATTCTATATTTCCTAATATGGACTGAGTGATTTTTATGCTGGTCTCAAGAACTTTGTTAATGATTTCTGTGCAGCTCCAGAGACTGTCCTCAGAAATACAAATGAATGAGGTGCATACTGGATGCTGTATGTTTTAAGTTGGAACATCTCTGTTTTGAACCTGTTCTGTTTGTTTTGTTTCTGTATTTGCTTTATTTAAATTTTACTTAACTTCCCCTCCCCCTTCTTGGCTGTTCATATTTGGAGGGGAAACTGATTTCTTACAACTTTTTAGTTCACTTTTTTTACAAAGCTGCTTCTTAAAAGTTCCTCTGGCTTCAGGCCTTGCTTGGCATGCAGTATAGCATCCTTCTGTCAGACAGCCATTCTTACCTTCTTGGATGTCTGTCTGGGTGAAGACATGTTTGGAAGAACTATAGTGATTGCCAGACATTTGAGCTCAGAAATCGGAAGGAGCTGCAAAAGA
The DNA here is from genome assembly GCA_024611175.1 of Megaceryle torquata. Lineage (NCBI taxonomy): Eukaryota > Metazoa > Chordata > Aves > Coraciiformes > Cerylidae > Megaceryle > Megaceryle torquata. The sequence continues at coordinate 32,622 of JANIJG010010008.1, read as the reverse complement.
ATCTCAAGACTGCTTGTCTGAGAGTTTCACTAGATAATTTCCAATCTGGCAGTTTAGCTCAATCTAATTAGGAATGTCAGATGGGTTTCTCTCTGGACTTGTGCTTGTATAAGAAAGGAGTTTTTCAAAATTAGTCTAATGCCTAGTGAATACTATCTGCAGAGCTGGTCTTTAGAACATCATTTTGATATTATCGTGCTCTTTCCCATTGCACAGATGCACTAGAGAAAGCTTCTCCTCTTCTGCTTTCATAGTTTTTGGCCCTGGTGAGCAGCTAAGCACAGCTCTTTGCTCCCTCCCCTCTCCCATGGAATGGGGAGAAAAATAAAAGGAAGGTGGGAAGATCTATGGATCCAGAAAAAGACTGCTTGATAGGTGAAGCAAAAGCTATGCATGCAAGCAAATTAATTTATTCACTGCTTCCTGCTGGCAAGCAGATGTTTAACCAGTTTCTGTTAGCTCCACCTCAGCATGCAGAACAGTTCAAACGCCATAGCCATGGCTATCCCTGCTTCCTTGTCCTTTCCTTGAGCTTGTACTGCTCAGTAAAATGTCATATGGTATGGAATATCCTTTTCATCAGTTTGCATCAGTTATCCCAGCGGTGTGTCCTCCCAGTTTCTTGTTAACCTCAACCTAGTTGTGGAGGGACAGGCTGTGAGAAAGCCTTGATGCTGTGCGGGCACTGTTCAGCAGCAGGCAGAACACTGGTGTGTTACCAATGCTGTCAGTCACAAATGTAAAAAAAAAACCAACCCAACCTAGCACCCCACAGGCTGCTGTGAGGACAGTTGACTCTGTCCCAGTCGACCCAGTACAACTACAGAGTTCTTGTCTAAGAAGCTTCACTACGAAGACAGCAGAATGAGTGGCTAGTCAGAATCTAATGGTGTTGCCTGGAACAAAGAGACCTTTATAGCTTGTGTCATGCAGCTACTCGGGTGGCGACATTTCTTTGTTCTACTTCCAGTTCCTCATCTGTTCCCTTACGACTGATTTTTTTCACTGTTGTACCCTGAGGTGACCTTTCTTTGCCATTCAGACACTGATAAATAATATCACTGTTGGTGATGGTAGATTTATTTGGTATCAGTGTGCTTAATCGTTTTATTCTCTAGCACTAAAGTCACTACTTCATCTCTGGACAAACACATCTTGTCAGTTGGCTGCTACTTTTGCCCGCAAAGTAGAGAGACTCCTACAGATGATTCTCTTTATATGATGGCTTTCTGAGTGAGGTTTCACTTGGAAAGGGATCCAGTGTAAGTTCTAATGTATCCTATAAGTTAGGGTAAATCTTCCTATTTTTCATGTATATTATTCCAGAACTGAGGTATTACTTTGCATCCTGGATGTCACTTTCCATCCTGGGTGTCTAGAATAGTTTGTATTTTATATACATGAAACAAAATGATGTTTTGTCTCTGTCTTGGAAACAAAGGTAGGTGAAGACCCTCACAGTAAAGATTATCAAAATTGTTTCTTGACTGATATGAAAGCACTAAGAAAAAGCTAGTTGCACTGGGGGTGAGGGTCAGCTACCTGAGGCAGTGGTTATAGTATCAACTGCAAAGAGGTCCTGCACCAAACAGATCTTGCTAGGCATTATGCCTCAGTGGCCTCCAGATGTGATGCAGCATCTAGCAGAGAAGTTCTGCCATAAAGCTGTGGGTGAGCAGCATGGGAAATACTGGAAAACATGTGAACTATCAAGCTAAAAAGTTCTATCTTGAGTTTTAAATGAGATTGTCATGCTTGGTGGAAACCTGTCTGTGAATTGCAACATACCTTGAAGAATTTCCTACTAGTCATAAAGAACCCTCCATTTTTTTTATTTTTATTTTTTTAAGTTCAGATTTTAGCAGCAAGACAAAACGAAAAGTCCATTGTAAGGACTGAATTACGTGGTGAGAGCAGGATTTGAATAGTATATGTTAAATTCAGCATGGGTCAAATGAGGAGATTTGAAACAAGGAGGACACAAAATCTTGAATAACTGCTACTTAGCTGAACTCTGCTAAGTGAGCCACAGGATCTTTGGTAAAAACACTGTGTGATCATGTCATTATTGTAACACGTGCGTAGAATGCAAGTAGAAATCACAAAACAATTTTATAATACATTTTCTAACTCTTCATTTCATAAACAGAAGTGATGATGTGCGAACATAACACATCAGGTTGCCTAGCACATATCCTCATAAGGATGGAACCTCTAGAGTGACAACTCTTATCTGTGTTACTGGAGCTAATAAAGTATTAACGGTGACTGTGCATTCATTTCTGCCTGACTGCCTAGAAAAAGCATGATGGGATATGCTACCAGTGACTGTCAGCAGTATTAGCAGAGGAATGCTTGATAGTTGTGGGTTCTGTTTTCAGCTGAAGTGGGAAATAAGTGTAATACATATTAGGATTTATAGAGGATTATATTGCATCTCCTGAAAGATGCCTGATCCCATCAGGGAGCTCAGGAGAAAGAGGTTTCTGTTCTCATTTCAAGTAACTGGATCAAAACCTGATATGACTCATAGAAGCTCAGAGCTATGTTTTTCAGATACAGTTTTGTTCAGCCCAGGTTAGAAGATTCACCTTGCAGATTAAATGTTTGGAGGATTTGGTTTCTAAAATCTTTCTAAAGTCATTCTCTTTAGTATATGTGATCTGAAGTTGCTCTCAAAGGGTTTTTTGTTTGGTTTCCATATGACCAATGGCACATCATTTGTCAAAAGTTACGGCCTTCCTCCAAAGTATTTTGCTTAATATTGTATCATCAGATTTTTTTTTTTTTTTTTTTTTTGTTATTTTTTGAAAATAAAGCAGCTTGTTCTCTTGTAGCTTTGTTTATGTAAATAGAGAAACCTTTATAGAGGTCATTAAGGATATGCAGAGTGAAGTAAAACCAGTGATGTAGAATGTCAGGCCAAATGGTTGAAAAGTGATGAAGTTCTGTGAAATTGAAAACAATACTGTATAATGGGAAGCGTGTGGTCATCCTTGTTTACTAATAAGGAAGAATATTCTTATACCTACCTGGATTCATATGTGTGTAAACATATTTTTTAAATTTAAAAAAAAATGATAACATTTTAATTGATTTTTGTTTCTTAACATAGAAAAATAATATATAAGAAAGTATGGCACACACACTGCTAAAAATAGAGTCCAAAATCTACTCTCAAAAACTTCCTAAGGATAATTTTACATTAGTTAGGATATAGGGGCTGGTGCTTTCTGTGTGAAATATTGTGTCTTTGGTATAGTATATGAGAAGAGTAGAGGCCGAAGGCAGCTTATTGGGTGCTTAGGATTTGAAAAATGGCTAGGTGAAAACGACAGCGTGGAGTTCTGTGTACATGTGGTTAAATCTATCACCTTTTGGAAAGCAGAAAAAAAGACAAAACCACTGAAAGAAAATCTTGGCACTTCATACTTACTAAACTTTAAATTCTGGGAATTTTAAACTAAACTCATATTTTCTTTTTCCCCTTGTGTTCTTCATCATAAACAAATTCAGGTAGCAGGAAAAGGAATTTCACTAATCAATTCTGCTAAAATGAATTAAAGATTAAAGGTAACAAAATATAGCACAGTGAAAAATTAGCCAAATATAATTTGTTTCATTGTCAGAACAATGCTATCTTGGAGATATTAGTGGTGGTGAAAATTTAATGAAATTGTACTTACTAAAACAGGAGTGTGGCTTCAAAAAGAGAAAATACTAAGACAGTAATTTTAGCTTACAATAAAACTTTTTTATACACTGTAAACAGAAATAGCTCTGTTTTATGGTCTCTGGCAGCATTGGGAGAACTGTAGTAAAGCTCTCAAGTGTAAAGGAATTTTTTTTCATTGTAAATATATTTGAGGGAAAATTGTTGGCTGTGAATGTACACATACTACAGAAGTGGTATGCCTCGCATATTACAGAGTGTTCATACTTCAGTTCATAAAAGGAGACTTTCACTTTGTATGTAACTATGCATTGATGACATTTTTGTGTCATGAAATGAGTTTTTCATAGAATCATCAAGGTTGGAACAGACCTCCAAGGTTGTAAAGTCCAACCATCTACCCAGCATTGCCATGACTGAGAAAGCATATCCTGACGTGCCAAGTCTACATATTTTTTTTTTTTCAACACTCCCAGGGAGCGGGGCTCCATCACCTCTTCGGGCAGTATGTTCCACAGCC
>JANIJG010010008.1:0-28329 GCA_024611175.1 Megaceryle torquata | reverse complement strand
TATTTTTTTTTTTGAACATCACCAGGGATGGTGGCTCCATCACCTCTGTGGGCAGTCTGTTCCAATGCCTCGCCACTTTTTCAGTATAGAAACTTTTCCTAATACCCCATCTAAACCTGCCTTGGTGCAACTTAAACCCATTACCTCTTGTCCTATGGCTTGTTACTGGGGAGAAGAGACCAACACCCATCTTGCTAGAGCCTCCTTTCAGGTAATTACAGAAAGTGATAAGGTGTCCCCTCAACCTCCTCCAGCCTAAACCCAGTTCCTTCAGCTGCTGCTCCTAAGACATGTTCTCCAGACTGCTCGTTTATTGAGAATAGGTAGGATACTCTGACCTACTGAGATCACATCCGGAGTATTGTGTCCAATTTTGGTATTCCCCAGCTCAAGAGAGACAGGGAAATACTACAGAGGATCCAGTGGAGGCCACGAAGATGGTTAAAGGACTGGAACATCTCTTTATGAGGAAAGGCTGAGAGCCCTGGGGCTATTTAGCCTGGAGAAGAGAAGACTGGGAAGGGATCTTACTCATGTTTACAAGTATCTGAAGGGTGGGTGTTAAGTAGAAGGGGCCAGTCTCTTTTCAGTGCAGTGTGATAGGATGAGAGGTAATGGTCACAATCTGGAACACTAAGCTCCACCTCAACATGAGGAAAAACTTCATTTGTGTGAGGGTGACAGAGCCTGGAACAAGTTTCCTAGAGATGCTGTGGGATCTCCTCCTCTAGAGACTTTCAGAACTCACCTGGATGTGTTCCTGGGTGGCCTGCTCTGGGTGATCCTGCTCTGGCAGGGGGTTGGACTTGACTATCTCCAGAGCTCCCTTCCAATCTCTACCATTCTATGATTCTGTGGTAGTTTGCTTAACTGTCTGTATTTAATACGTTGTTTATGCTTTGTATAACATTTTCTTTCAAGTTATTAAGGAATGTGATGCAGATGAAAAGTGTCAAATACAGTTGTGAGTTAATTTTTTAAGGTGTGTTAAGTGAAGCAGATATCATCTGAAGTTGAGAGCATCTGGCCTGATGTAAACAAGGAATAAAATATTTGACTTGCTGGCTTACTATTTTTACAGAACATGCCAGTGTCGTTTTCCATACCAGCCTGTGACTAGAGAGGCTCCGTGTGTGTGATTATGGGCCAGGAATGGACATTTCCCATTGATGGCCCCTGGTTAGGAGGGCAGTGCTGTACCTTGGCTGTGCTGCAGCCTGCCTAAAGCACAAGCAAGAACCAGCATGCCCTGCTATGTGAATTTGTGTATTTTCTTTCAAAGATTCTAAATGATCTTTTAGATTGTATTGACAGGTTTTTGCAGTAAATCAAAGGATGACTCGGTTATTTTTTTCTGAGATGGAAACTGGGATTTAATTTTTTCAAGTATAATTAATATTGATACAAAAAATGTTATGTATTTTGTGTACTCTCTTATCAGTGTGAAAAGAGATTATCTGAATACAGTGTTAACACTGTAGGAGTTGATAAACTGGAAGTCTTAAATAGCTGTAGTATGTGGGCCTTTCTGTCTTTGTGGCAAGCCAATTACTTTGCTAGACCACAATGTAATTGATAGTTAGGAAAAATAAATTCCAGTTCGCTTATTTGTTCATTAAATTGTTTCCTCTATTGGAATTGTGAAACTAGTAATTTTGCCACTTGATCTTATTAAAAACCTCGAGTTAGCAAGGTGTGTTTCTGACCTTGTGGTGATTACCTACCCTGTCTGTATATGGCATTGCTTTTCTCTGTCTCTTTTTTCTGTCTAGTGATTGAAAATTCTGATTTGGTGTAGGAGAGGTCATTATAGTGTCTTAAACTTCATACAGTATTTAACACTCAGGAGGCTGCTAGAGTGCAAATTAATAATAATGGACTACCTGAGCTGTGATAGAGGAGTGATATTCTGTTGGTTTTGAAGGGATGAATCAGTTTAGCAAATAGTTGAACAGCATAGTTTTATATAGCTGAACATCTGAAAGAAATTTGAAGTTTTAAGAAGAGAGAACTGGTCCTTCTTAATCCTATGGAAAAGATGACCACAAAAAACTCCCCCTCTTAAAAGCTCTTGATTAAGTTACAGAGAAAGAAGGAAAACAATGAAAACATTTAAAGGTGAAAAATTCTAAGTAACACTTTTTTCTCAATAGTAGCCTCTAAATGTTTTCATGCTAGATAGGTATTTCCTTTTAAAAAACTCCCTTCATAGAATCTGCCAGTCTTTAGATGTCCCATTAGGGAAAAGAACTGGGCAAGATGGGCTTTAGCTACCACTGTTAGATTCTTCTTCCTTTTACTGACAAACACACATAAATGGTGGGTGGGTAAAAGAAGCAAGAGGAAAGTTGTCTTCATCTTAATTTTTTGCTTGCAACTCACAGCTGGAGGAACACAGGCAGAGCCCGAAGTCTGGTTAGCCTGGAGGAGTTGGGTCAGTGCTTTGAGCTGTCTTGCTCACTGTTGGCTCATGGGGGTGCTGCAGCCACGAGGCTGGGGCTGTGAAGGAAGGATCTCATCTGGTGGTGGCAAAAGGAGGGAAACGAAAGAAGAAATAAAAGGCAAAGGAGAGAAAGAACCGTTGAGACAGGTTTTGAGTCTTACCTTCTGGGATGTTTCTGTGGTTTACAAGTAGCTGCTTGAGATGCCTTTTTAAAATTTTTGATCTGACAGATATTTCTTAGGATCAGGCCAATGGATGCTTGTTACTATTATTTCAGTTATTAGGCCAGAGGAGATTAGGGGGTGACAAATTGTCTTTCTGGCGAATGATGACTAAATAAATCATCTAATATAGCCAGTTCTTCAATTGGCTTTTTTTCATCACTTAAGTGTGACTTCTGACATTCTGATTATGTTACTATTTGACATTAACATACTTTCTTTTGTTGATAGAAGTATCTTTTGAAATGAAAGATACTTTGAGTTGCTAATTCAGTTTGTCTGCCCTGTATCTTTTTCTGTCATTATTAGTTGTTCTAAGATATTTGGCATTTTAAGTGTCCTTACAGTAATTTAGTATACAAGATTGCTGATTTATTGCAAAAGTAGGACTCCTCCTGTTCAGAATCTTCATATCCTGAGTTCATCAGGAGTGAAACACAGTGGTAGACCAACGGGGACTTCAAGATGCACATTTACGATGTAATAACCCAGCTGGTGTGTTGTTTTTGTTTGTTTGTTTGGTTTGGTTTTTTGTTTGTTATTTGTGTGTGGTTTTGTTTTTGTTTTTTTTTACCCGCAGTTATCATTGTTGTAGTTAAAGATGTCACATTAACCTCATACTCAAGGCAGAGAAAACCCACGTGATTGCATTGGTGTAAGCTGAGCTCTTTCAACCTTGAGAATTCTGTCTTTTTATTGTGCATGTAAATAAAAGAATATCTATGTTAATCATATATAGTGTAATAATTGCTTACTGAAAGTGAGGTGATTCAATTTTTTACTGCTCTCCATTTAGTATTATAAAAATTTCCAAAGCAAAGATAAATACGTCTTAGCAGAACTAAAACATTCCATAGAAATAAGTTAACCAAACATTTAGGGGGGAATATTTGTGCTGCTGTATTTATTTATGATAACTTTTAAATACTTTACTTACCAGGGTCATTATTTTTGCAGTAGTCTTCTGTATCGAATTCATATTCAAAGATCAGTATGTTTTTATGTGGTCAGTAAATCATTCAGAAAATTACTTGCTATTGTAGAAGAGAACAGAAATTTTTTACTTTATTTAAAAATAACACTAATGAAACAGTAGTCACTACTTTACATAGTTAAGATTTTTTTTTTTTTTTGGTGAAATTTTAGCTTTCTTTTCAGAAAGAAATTAGAAATTGCTGTTACTGGTCAGTTCTATTCAAATAGTTTCAAGCTGTCTTGAACTTAATTTATCATGCATCCTAATAGTTCATTGATAAAATGTACAGGCACGGATTTTAAAGCTGTGAGGAGTTCCTCCTGAAGAGGAGTCATGATGACCATATGGCTTAACTTCTGTATAGCAGATTGTAGAATTTTTGTAGTGGTCTGCATTAAAAGCTATGGCTATGAGAGCTAGTGAGAAATGCCTAGTCTGCTGTATCTTCTCCTTATTTGTGGATATTAAATTTGTGGTTTGAGGACTAGCAGAATTTGTCTCCTTTTGTTGTAAAGCTATTATCAATATTTCTTTTAGCTAATAATCATGCTATTATCAATGTACATCACATAATCATGTGATGGTCATGATCATCTTGTCTTCCAAATGTGCACTAGTGTATGCATTTAGTTTTTCAACTTTTTGGTCAGTAGGAAAAGTACTCTTTCATAGCTTTTGTCCAAATGCACATTTCATAGGCATGCTTCATTTGCCTTCTTATTTTTATCTCCAGCTTTGAATGACTTTTCATGGTGGGACAGCTGTTGGAACTGTAACTCTCATGTTTTCTGTTAGAAAGGGAGACATCTTGTATGTATCAAAGGTCTTGGATAACTTCTGTTAACTGAAGAAGAGAAAACGGCTGCCTGATATCCATGGACATCAAGATGATTAATTTACCCCTTTTGTACAGTATGCTTTGAAAATGCTAAAAATAACTGAAAAAAAAAAAGAAAGTAGATGGTTCACTTGTTGCCACTTGCGGTAAATCCTTCAAAAAGCAAATGTTTGGAATGTGGTTTAGCAGCTGACTTGGCAGTGCTAGCCTTATGGCTGGACTTGATGAATTTAAAGGTCTTTCCCAACCTGAATGATTCCATGATTGTTATGTTCACTTTGTCTCTTAGTGACTTGTTCTATATTCAATGAAGGATTAGTGGTATCTGTTAGAAACCACCTGTCATGTTGCTTGATAGAGATACTTCTTAGATGTGATTGCTCTAGGTAGGAACAGTTATAGGAACCATGTTTACACATTCCAGTACAAATATTTATTGCCCTATGTTTTGTTTTTTTTTTTACAGTTGGTACACGTTTTAATAAGCTCCAACAATCACAGAAATGGAACATGTATAGATTTTGCTGTTTCAGCTTTTCAGATGACAGGGCTAAATTGATAATTAGTCTCTTCTTTTGGACAGTATTTACTTAAATGGAAATCATCATTATTTATCTATCATGTAGACAGATAGCAAATCCTACTTGTGCAGAAACTTCTCTGAATTCTCATTCAAATATTTGCTTTTGTAAACTGCATCAAGATTTGGAAATGGGGCAGTGTAATGAATGATGACAGGTGCTGTAATTTTGAGATGATCTTTGTTGAAACTCCTAATGTTCCTGTTAACTATTTTTCCAGACCTTAGATGTCTTCTGCATAGTAGCCTTGTCATCCTTGGCAGATCTGAGAGATTCCCCTTGTTCCTTCCCAGTTTGGTATCATCCACAAATGTGCTGATGATAGATACCATCCATATTGTTAATAAAGATAATAAACAGTCTTGACTTCAGGATTGATCCCGGAGGAGCATCACTAATTCCTGGCTACCAGCTGGACTTCAATGTCTGATGACTATACCTTGAGCCTGTCAGTCCAACCAATTTTTCATCTGCTTGTCCAGTCTATGTCTCTTCAGCTTGGCTATAAGGATGCCATGGGAGAGCAGGTCACGGGTGTTTACGTCACTTTTCCACACAACCAGTCATCTCATCCCAGAAAGCATCCAGGTAATTCAGGCATATTTGCCTGGATATTTCCTGTGCTTGGTAATGGCTTCCAGTAGGGACTGCTCCATAACCTTCCACCCAGGATTTTTGAAACTCAGACCTCCAACAAAAACTAGGTGAAAAGTCTCATAGGACATTCATTATCCTAGGTGTTGAACCTATGATACGATGCAGAAAACGTCAGAGGCTGACAGGAAAGCAAGCTGGAGTGCCTGGCTCTGTAGCCCTACAGGTACAGACTTCCTCTGGGAGTGTAAAAAGGTCTGGATTTCCATTTGGTTACTTAATTTCTGTCTGGACAATCTATTATCTATAAGATTGATACAGTGCTTGTAAGAAGAATGAATCTGTTCATCTAGGTTCTGACTTCTCCAAGAATATTCTGTGAAAAGACAATTCATGGTACTATTGCACATAATTTCAAATGTGTAGAGGGGCCTCAGTCAGGCACCCAAATTCATGGAAGAGACAGAAATTCAGAAGAGCCGTGTCCTTCTCCTTCTCTTGCCTAGATCTATACAATTTCTTTGACAGTTTTTTTTTTTTTTTCAGGTGTCTGGTTTTTGTTTTGAAAATACTTCATTAACTGTACTTAGCTCATAATTTAGACATTTTAAATAGCTTTCTTGGAGCACCTTTTAGGCTGTGCTAGAACGCAGCACAGTAGTTGCTAAATCTTGCTGTTAGTCCTTGCCTGTGCAGAGACTTGTGTAAAGTTAATCAAGTTCATAAATATTTGCAGCCTTTGAACATGACCTTCAACTTAGTTAAAAATAGAGCTCCCCAGCTCTCTCTTGCTCTTTGTACAGACTTTAACATGAAAGTGGTGGGAGGAAGTTGTCTGAGGCCTCTGTGTGCTACCGTAATGCAGAGAAATACTATTTTTTTGTTGTTGTTGGAAACTGGTCTCTTTCTTGAAGGCTGATTTAGATTAGCCTTGTTTAAGATGTGTATTTGCTTGCTTGATAGACATGTCTATATTCTGGCTGCAGCATATGAATCATCCTGATATAGGATGACCATATGAGTGTGTCCCTGATATAGTAAGAAACATCAAACAGACATTGATAAGATAGTGCTGTTATTTTTAAATGTGAAAATGGGAAGTCTAAGGTAATAAGACTTTTATCTCTGGGTGCTAAAATCCTGTAAGCTATGGAATGTGATTCCTAGCCTTGGATACGTGATAGAATTCCTTGCAAGAATGATTATGGGGAATTTGTCCTTCTTGAATGGTAATGATTCTGTGTTTTGTTTCTTTTGCTTGTGGATACTGTAAATAATTTTCAATGATTTATATTTAAAGGGCTATGTATCTCTTAAGTAGTTATTGACATTTCAACTAGAATATATTTTTGGATAGTTACCATGAAGATGATGATTTAAGATGAAATTCGTTAATTACAACAGTGGCATTGCAGATGCTGCTATTCTGCTCTGTTTTACAGAAAATCATATACGTTTCCTGTCTACTTGAAATTTCATGACACAGGAGACTGCATTGGATGCTCCACAGATATGTTTGCATATCAAAAATTTTTTTTTTTTTAAATATTAGTTCACCACCTTCTTTAGTAATTCTCTGAACTTCAACTAGTAGTTAGGAAGTTGGTTAGCATTTTCCAATTATTTTCAATGATATTTAAACACTTAAAGTATTCCTTTTATGGGAGCTTGGGTTAAACTCTGAGATGTTTTAGTAATTGCTGATAAATTTATTTTTTTTTTTAGATGTCACTTAAATATTTTTCTTTAATTGCAGCTTTATTTCAAAGCTACTGTCAGTGATGCACTGAACAACTATGCTGTTTTAAAGTAAGTCTTAAGCCCACAAGATTCTTAATTTTTTTTCCTCCTGTGATAATACATATAGATAGTAATAAAATGATTATAGAAATTATGACATTCATTTGTGGTTTCAGTAAGTAGTTTGTATAATGTTCATAATGAAGGTTATTAATTTGTATCCTAAAATCATACACAGGAAAAATCCAAGACATCACAAATAGAGTATTATTGGTATCGATCAGTTTGACCATGGTGCTATGTCATTAGAGGCTGATTTAATGTTAATTTTGAATCATAGTCTTCTGGGATTTTTTTCAGGCTTTATAGCAAATCGGAAGTTCTGAAACATCTTTGTTGGGCATTCTCAAGCTTTCAATTTAATTAAATATGAACATAAGAATTGTCTTTCTTTAATTTATCTTGTGTCCTCATTTTTAACAACTGAAGTGCTAATCCCATTCTGCTCTGCAGAGGTTCTTGTGTTGTCCTCATCAACATAGTATCTTTAGTCTTTCAGTCATGCATTAAATGACATGACTAACATCTGTTACATTTGGTTTGTTCTTTCACATTATCTCCCTGGGGGTGGAATTTCATGTGCAGTTAGTGGGGTTTATTTAACATGGTGGCTTTAAAAACTACATACATTTCTTTGTGTTCGTATTAGAAGAGTTGAGGTCAGCGCACCTTGCAGGTAGAACAAAAGACAGGGTGGTTTAGGAGTGGAGGATTGTTGTAGAAAAGCTCAGTCTCCTTTCATGTAAATTAAAACCACTGTTATGCCTGAGGAGTGAAATTGTTGACCATGATCTTTACTCTGGACATGCTGGTCACAGGATGCTGAGCATTTTGAGTGTAAGAAATGAAACTTTCCACTCAATGCTCTCTTCTGTTAAAAATCAACGCAGAGAGTGGAAAACTAGGCTAAAGCCCTTAAGGTGGAAAAATATAGATGGGAGTTTGATAATGGCTGATAGCTTCTTGCTAAGGAATTTCTCATTACTGTGGTTGAGATAGGTAATGATAAATATGGGTACCCATAATGATAAAATGGAATCTTCTGACAAGCTGAAAAGGGAGAAAACAGCTGTAGGTGCTGTATGGTAGGGCATTTTCAGGAGGAATTACAAGAGAATTCTTAAATATTTGACTGAGTTGACAGTTTGAGAATATATATTTTCAACAAAATAGGGACACACACATTTAAATTGGTCTTTTCTGCCCATTCATTTTATCTTGTTCAGCTCGACCAGCTGCTCTCCATTCCTGAAGAGATTTTGTTCAACTAGCAAAACTCGGTTATCGTTCTGAGAAAAATCAGCACATCCAGATGCTAAGCTGGTCTTCGAAGCATTATAGAAAAATTAGGCAAGATTTCCAAAGTCATGATCAGTGTAAATCTTGTGCTTATTTGCAAAGATATAAATAAATTTTATTTATAGAATGCCATTTTATTGAAATGAAAAGAGCTTGATATTTCCTTATGAGAAGACGACGGAGTACTTCCATCACTGCTTTCTGTTTGAAGAACATTTTGCAAAACAGTGTTATTCTGCAGCATTGTATTAGTAGCAAAAAAAAAAAAAAAAAAAGTGTAATTAATAGTAATTTTATCTGTTTTTTATAGGTCAGTCTAGAGTGTCTCTATTTTGTACAGAAATGAGGTTGCTTTCTTAGTGTTTCTCTTCAAGGTATGATCTCTTCTTTGAGCTGCATTATCAGCCACTGTATACAAGCTTGCTAGAAACCAAAAAGATCCTTTTTCACATAAGTTGGAAGAATTAGCTGTTTTCTCCTACTGAAGCTCAGTAATCTTATGTTTTATGGTTTCCTTTAGTGTTACTGAATGCAGCCTTTTTTTTTCCCCCCACAGTGCTACTTTTTTTAGTCACTGCAGTCAATGAGATAATGTTGCAATATTTTTAGCATTGCTTCTATTACAGCTATTATCAGAGATATTGAAACTAAATAATTTTAGGCAAACTAAAAACCTGACTTTATAGTTTTAGCTATACAAACAAAATGGGATATAAACCACCCCCCTATCTTTTTAGATTATGTTTTACTTTGTTATTTAAATAATGTATAGTATGCATTTGAAATAATACAATACCACCACACAAATTTGAAGTTAACTTAATATATGCAAACCTTTATTTTTTTTCACTGCATGTTACTTACCTATTTTTAAAAAAATGTTTAAGTGTAAAAATATTCACATAATATTTGAGAGATATCTCACTTCTCAGTTTTATGGTTGTTAATAATACATGATTAGGACATAACAGATGATGGCTTATCTTGGAGGGTGGTGATCCATTGAAAAAGGCTGCATTTTTAGATTCACAGACATGGGAAAATTTCTGAGTGCATAGCAAGAGAAGGGAAGAAGGGTTCAATAGATCTTTAATCAGAGGAGAGACTGTTATGATCTGACTTCATCTGATGCATATGTGATATAATCTCTTTGGGCAATTACTGTATCAAGCTCAAGAAAGCGAGAACGAAATAGAATATACTTAGAAATGCATCTAGTACCAATTTGAAATTGTAAAGTTTCACTACTATTAGGAGTAAAATGTTTCAATATTTAGAACACTTCAACTTCTAAAATTTGCAGTTCTGTTCTGATGTTACCCTCTTCCACTCCAACTTCTATTCCTTAAGAATAGATTTTTTTTTTTCAGTCTATACTGTCCTTTTTTATATGTTAGGAAACAAGTGCAAGCTTCCAAGCCAGATGGTAGTTGTATTCACTGGGCAGACCAATCTTTATTATCTCCTCATTCATAGCTTTTTTTTTTTCCCCTGCATCGAGATGACTGCTTGTTTCAGCCATTATGGGCCCAGATGCAAACTAGTATGTATACACTTTGGATTATCAAGGAGCTGGAATGCCAAAGTGGAAGAGAAAATGAACTAACTTCACAGTCAAAGCACTCTTTAAAATAGCTATGTCTCCTGTGTATAGAGAAATTGGTAAGATTGAAATCAAGTGACTGATTTTATCTTTTTTTCAATAAGGTTAAAAAAAATCCCAAACTCGGGTCTCACTGACATTACCCCAGTCCTCGTGCCATTCTTGCCCATCTTTTCTGAACTCTTTAATATCATGATTTTGGAGGCTACTCTTTTTACCCCTCTTTTCTTGTCCATTGTTTGGAAAGAAAAGTTTAAGTAAATTTTTGAGTTACACACCCTGTTCATGGATTCTGAGATTCACTTCAGCTGCTTAGGTCCTTTTGCTCCTTATATATAGTTGGTGTCTCGGGGCGGGGGGGGAGGGGGGAAGAAGGGAGAGAAAAGTATTCTTTACTATTTAAAGAAAAAAGAGACTTTAAGGTTCACTTTAAACATGTTGTTTATTCAGCTATGACAAGCACATTTATGTCTGCGCGTTTTCTGTTCATCAGGGTCATTTCTTCAAGTAAGAATTCATCGGTGACTAAGAATCTGAGATCTTGGGGGAATAGGCCAGATAAAGAATCTGCAGTGTCTGATAGAGGCAAGCAGTGCCACAGGCAGGCTTGGCAAGTCAATGTTACATGAACCTTCTCTGTCTTTGTTGAATAGAATCAACTATATTAGTAAGAAACAGTTGTGCTTTCCAAGACACTGTTGCCCTAAAGTATTAAACAGATTTGAATTTTGTTTCTTGGTTAATAAAGTGTTTTAACTATAGAAGAGAATGGTCAGTACCTACACAGAATTATTGCATTTCTTTCAGGAAAGGGCATGAAGAAACTTTTAAAAGTGGTCACAGGTACTCTGTACCTTGTCTTTATCCTAGAAGGTCAAGATTAGAAAGCAGTGTTCTGTTTCTGTTGGCTCAAGTAGTATTTTAATTAACTGAGATGATAGGAATGTCTCAAAAATAGTGAATTTCAATGTATTTTTGAATCACAAAGTAATAATAATTAGTTAATATTAAATATTTACTAATTTGTTTGGTCTTGTTGATTTTATTCTAAGCTATTTTAAGAATTGAGGAAATCTGATAGAATCTCTTTTCTGGATTTGGTCATAGAGAAACTAGGAAAGTGCAAACAGAGAATCCCCATTTAAAAAGTGGGGGTGGTGTGAGTGGAAGAACCATCATAGTATTAGAAGTGAGTCAACCCACTTTAATTCCTAGAAGAACAGCAGAAGAAATAAGCAAAGTTCTTGTAATTATCTCAAAGATAAAAAATGAGTAACAGACAAGTGTGGGTTTATCAATTGCAAATCATGCCAAAAAATCTAATTCCACAATAGGCATCAGGGTTCTGTAGACAGAGAACTGACAATTGATGGCCTGTCTGGACTTGAGGAAGGCTTTAATATCATCTTGCAGAATATACTCCTGAAAAAGCCAGGGCAGGTTATATAGAGAAAAGTGCTGTAGAGTAAGTGATCTGTACTAATGAGTAATAGTCAGAAAGTTTTACTTAGTACCTATGTATGGTTTTCTGTCTTAATGGAAAGATGTACCAAATGGAACTTTGCTGAAATTGTCATGCACATTCATTACTGTCCAGAGTGATGGAATAGTGTGCACTTAGAAACATGTTGGAAAAGAGGTTTAAAATTATTTTGACAAATTAGAGATACGGTCTAAAATTACTGAATGATATTCCACAAGGACATGATTCATTAAGTACTATGCTTAGATGTAATCATACATTTAAATTGAAGTTAGCGACTGATTAGGTGGTAATTCCCAAGTGCAGTATCTAGGCTTTAAACTGCCTCTTATGCTGAACATGAACTTTAATTGTCCATATTGCTGTGGAAAGGCTATGGGCCATAATAGGTTGCATAACCATTACTATGCCCTACAAAACTGAGGCAAATCACTTTAAAACTTACTTTCTGCGGTTTGCCTTTACTTCTTATTTCTACTGCTAGCAGGGAGTTAAGAAAATAACTGAATTCACTAAATGTAGTTTTGTATCCCCTGTTAGAAATGGATACTGGAGTTGCAGCTCTGCAGAATGTGTTAACTAGTGAGTTTTTCAAGGATGTTTAGCATGTGATGCATTTTAAATCATAGGACTATTGTCTGGGTTGTTTTTGATGTCACTTTGTGTTTATTAATTTTCATTTATATATAGTGTCTTCATGAATGGTAGTTGTATTCATTTTAAATGCACCCTAATTGCAAACAGAGATGAATGAATGCCTGTAATTAGCTGGAAATGAGAACAATGAGTGTCTGCATTACAATAAAGACTTGGGAGTTAAAAGATCATCCAACACTACAATTCAGAATTCTATTATTAAACATTTAGAACTTATATTCACAGAAGAGTTTGAATAACATATGTTTATGAAGAGTGATGCTACCAGAGGTAGTATTTCTATAGGTAACATTCTGCATATGCCTCTAGTGCAGGTGTAGATTTGCCAGAGGAAAAATGTGAGATCTGAGGGAACTGAAGTTCTAAAGTTTTTGAAATCCAAAACTAATCATTCTTACAAAGAGTTAGTGAGTGTTCCAAGTGACATATGTCAGGGAGAGAGTTCTGGGTTTTTAATTTGTTCCTAAATTTATTCCAGGGAAACAGAAAGAAAGGGGGGAAACTTTGAATTATTTTTATAATGTCATACGAGAGTCATTAAATCCTTTTAGGAAGTTTAGATGTTCAGTCATCATGGAAATGTTAATTGTTGAGAGAATACTACAGTTTTAATTAATTAGAGTATGCTGTTTAATTTTACATTAAAAATTTTAATTGGTATTTGGTGAGACAGTTGAAAGTCTACCAACCTAGACATTTGATTGTTTTGTATTCTGACTAGGAAAGTTATCTTAAAAAGAAACAGAAGAGTGCAAAGTCATACAGAAAACTGTAAGACTGTTACATTTTCAGTTCTACTTTATTTTTTAAAATATCTGGTAAAAGTAATCACACAATCAAGTTTTTCACCCCTTCTGGGAAAGAATTTTGATTTTTACAGAGATATTTGTACTATTTTCAGGAACCACTGTGATGTTTTTTTGAACTAGAAGAAGAATCAAATGTTTGAACAACTCATGATTTTTTAAATTATAACTTATATAAGATCTCAGAGTTTAGTTTGCTCAGGGCAATAGTTATAATTGTGAGTAGTTGTCCTATGAAAACAAAGGAGTGTAAATAAACAAAGAATTTACTAAATAGTGATACAGTTTCTGTCTGGTTATGGTCTTTCATTTTTGGATTCCAAAGTTCTATCCTGGAGGCTGTTGAGAAAGTAGAAGCTTTACTTTCATTGAGGTAATGGAAATACTTACACAGATTAGATTCTCATTTCACTCTTCATTCTGTGATGCAGAGATTAAATTTAAGATTTTTTTTCACTGTTTATTAAACCAATTTGCTGTAAAAAGACACTGAAGGAAATTAACACTCAAAGAGATAACAAGTACGTCACTGCAGCCTTAAAATTTAGTACACCCAGATTCAACAACCTGCATTGTACTCTAGAACTTCAAATCTAATGGACCCAAAACATCACACTTCTGAAGTTTTGGTGTAGCAGGATTTTTATTAGGATGAGTAAAACCACAGCTCATTCAATTAGGAAATGTTTTACTTAGATTCTGCCACAGCAGAGGTTCACCTGGGGCAGAAGTTAAGGAAAATTAATCAAAATTATATTGGTTTTAGCTTTTAAAACTATTGGTATTCTCAGCCAAAACAAGGTATTTTGGAGAGGCGAACAAATTCTGATCAGAAGCCCTTACATCTTAGATTGAAAGAAATAATTTTCATTAATTTTTGTAGCAGATCATTTAAATGCTTCTAAGCTTCTGCTTAGTGTGCAACTTGTGGTATGGAAGCTATTTGAAAGAATTTTAGTTCCAGGCCAAAAAATCATAATTGTTAAAGTTTAATCTCACTGATGTGTTCTGCAGAAGTTTTTATTTCTTATTTTTTTAAAGTGGTATTTCCTTCATGAATTAGACCAAATGAGTTGCTTTCTGTTTAGAATGCTTTTATCAAAACAGTTCCTCTTAAGGCAGGTAGTATCCTTTGAACATCAGTTTTAAAACCTTGAAAGTTGGAACTAACTGTAAAGAGAGTGGAACACTTCTTAGGACTTGCAAATCTGGCTATTTTCATAGTATTGGATTTTGTTAATTTTCTGAGCCTAATGCCTGGTTATAAGATAAAATAATTGTGAACAATTGCAAACCTCCGGTTTAACTGCCATCTGTGGCAGAGCACTAGAATTACTTTTCTTGCTAGTTGTAAATACATCTGTACAATGTAAGAAATAAAAAATTCCATTAAAATGATTAATATAAATTAATTCCTCAGACTAGGAGACCCTCATTCATACAGAAGTAAGTGCTAGACAAGGGGACTCAGCTGGAAAAAGTAGAGAAAAATTTGGAGAGCTCCAAGTATTTTCTGACTTCAGTTTGCTTTGAAATAAAGATGCACATAGTGAACCAACCCCAACAGAGTACTGATCAGAGGAGACAGGTAAGCAGAAATAGCAGGCCATTCTGTAAAAACATAGATTGATAAATTTTTTTTTTTTGTGGAATGTTAATCTGGGCTTGTGAAACCAAGCAAAAAAACCCTTCCACTATTTGTAAATGGTGTTACTATAATTAGTCATGCAGTTAGTTTAAAGTAATATTCTATTTCTGATATCAGCTCTTCCATGCATCGAATGAATCACCAGACAACAGCTGTTTTAGGTTGTTGTTGTTGTTGCTGTTTTTTGTTTTTTAACAACAAAAAAACCCACTTGTGCTTTCTTTCATAAGTATGTACACTGGGCATTGTGTTTACCTCAAGTATCTCGTGTAGATGGAGAGATTATCTCACAGGTAGAGGAGATTATATCACACTAATTTTCAGTGGTTTCTGAAATATAAACTAATAAATTCTGTAGAATATGTGAATAGAGAATTCAAAGTGAGCTAAAAGTATTCCCATTTATATTTTTCTTCAAATTATTATATTGTCAGGAAAAAAACTGTAGTATTTTGTGTTTTATTCTCATAACACAAAGGTCTTGAGAATAGTGAATTTGAGGGAATTAATCCCTCAAAGTATTTAAAATTTTTTCTCTAATAATAAGATAACCTCAAGATTGACAGGAACATCAACAGCAAATCAGCAGAATTGAATGATTTCTTGAATAATTGGAAATTATACATGACCATATCTATGACATAGGAAGTTATGTTTTTTGTTCTTTATCAAGAAGATGGCATGGTGAAGTTTGTCTCTTCCCTAGATATAAAATACCTATTTGAAAGTACTGTCACAAAACTTGTATGGAACAGTAAGTGTCTAAATTACTATTGTGTTTCTCATTTATTTTTCTTTGCATGGTTTTTAATTTCCTGTTGAAGTCTCGGTTTCTCATCTTGTTTTCACAGCAGAAGCTGCATTGTGTTTCTTTTTTGATAGGGAATTTGTATTTTTCATGCTGGCCGTACTGATGATGTACTTACACTGGCAATGCCACTGGTTATTATATGATAGTCACTCAGAGCTTTATGTAGGAGTGTACGCAGGACCCGAGTCTGCCCTACAAAGGGGTTTTCTGTAAGGCTGATTTTGAAGAGTCTAGAACAAGGACAAATTCATGATACTTGTTATTCCTGTTCCTGTTTTTTCCTCTGCAAGCAATCCTTCTGTAGGATTGCCTGCACTCTGGAAGAAATCACACAGTAAAATGTCACAGTCTGAGAAATACCAACTTAGTATCTGTTGTGTAGCTGTTAAACTCTTTAGTGTGTATGATTTTCACCTGGTGAATATGTTATAGCTAACCATCTTATCCTTATTTAACAAGCAAAATAACATCTCTAGACCAAAGTAATTACTGATGCATTTTAAATTAATCACAGAGTTGAAATTAATTTTTATTT
The DNA here is from genome assembly GCA_024611175.1 of Megaceryle torquata. Lineage (NCBI taxonomy): Eukaryota > Metazoa > Chordata > Aves > Coraciiformes > Cerylidae > Megaceryle > Megaceryle torquata. The sequence continues at coordinate 12,034 of JANIJG010010008.1, read as the reverse complement.
AATTCACCTGCTAGCAGCTGAGCCCAGGGTTCCATATTTCACTGTGGCAGCTGGTGACAGTACAAGCATCTAGGAAAGCACTTTCTGCAGGAGGTGCTTGGAATGCCATCTACTGTTGAAGAAGCAAAAAAATAAAACATGACCAGAAACACCTAGCAAAGCCTGCTTTTTTTATTTTAATTTTTTAAAATTTTTTTGAGTAGTTTGTGCTAAAATGAAACTCTGCTTACATTGTTACATCTGTACATTGATTACTTGAGAGGCCATTTTGATTTTTTTTTAATTTTTTTAATTTTTTTTTTTAGAATATTTGAAATACATACAATTCAGCTGATGCTCTGAAGAGGGGTTAAATGTGTTTCATTTCAGTAAGCCAGCTTTTGTATAGGTTTTAAAATTAGGGTTTCTGCTTTGTTTGATGAGTTCCCTGAGAATTTCAGTTAGTTGCAAAGTAGTTTGAAGTAAAAAATTGTTGTATTTCCTTATATAAAATATTTTTTATTAATTACATATTTGAAAAATGCAATCAAGACACTGCAATAAATATCCCTTAAAAATCCTCATGACTGAAATTTGCACTTAAATGGAATGAAGTATTGAGAGAGACTGTTCTCTGGGAAAAAACTCAGAATTTTTGGGGGGTCTTTTGAAAGAAAACTGTTGGACAACAACTAAAATTGTATTTATTTGTTACTGATGTTCACTCTGGTAAAACTGTACATGGAGATTTACTCAATCTTGAGTAGTCTTGTAAACCTGTATGTTATATTGGGATATATTTGTGCATGTGTTCATCAATGATACTGGCAAATGTTTATGTTTTGGTCATGAACAAGACAATATAATTCACTGGCATCATGTTATAGTCATCTTCACTTCCAGTAGAAAAGCACAGTAATGCAGCTCTTGTGGAATATTTCACACATCCTGTAAGCAAGACTAGAATTTATTTTTTTCTATTACAAAAAATAGAGACATTTACAGTAGTAAATCTTACACCCAAGTCCTATTTTAGCACTTCTATGGTGAAATATCCTTTTAAAAAAGGAACATGAGGCATGAGTAAAATATTTGTCATAAGGATTGCATTGAAGGAAAATTTTCTTTCCAGTTGATTAGTTGTTAAAGGTGTGGGGGAGGGGGGGAACAAAAATCTGGCTAAATTCAAACTAACAACAGTAATAAAATGAAAGATAGATTTTTTTTTTCCAATTTTACTTAGAAATAGATACATTCAAATGAAACCTAGATGCCAAAAACTAATCTTTGTTAGGAGACTGAGTTGTAGTAGTATATGAAACTCAAACATTTTTTAAACCCAAATTTCACCTGAGACTTGCTGTGGGGTGCCCATAATTACACCGAGTTCCATTTAGTAACACATTTTATATGACACTTGGACAATTTTCCTTTGTCCTTTCATTGAAAATGAGAGGAAAGTACAGGTTTTTTTTTTTTTTTTTTCTGTTTTGATTCCTGCTATTTTAGGTTGAATTTTTTTTTTCCTCCATAAATCACTTGCCCAACATACCCACATATCTGCAGGATTTGTGACAGTAACATCTATTAAATTGGAGAGAATAAAAGGAACCTAAATAAAACTGTTTTCTTTTTTCCCCCACTGAACTTAAATACACATGGTTTTAAAGCTCAACCAGCTAAAATTTTATTAACATAGTTTAGAACATCCTGAATATCCTGAGTGAAGGCAGTTACTGCTCATGTAGAGGCCTTGAAGAAGTGTCAGGCTCCCATGTGAGGCTTTTCAGCCTGTAAACAGTAGGAGCACTGAGAGAAGTCAGGGCTTTGCAGATTGTTGTGAGACACACATCAGTGTGACCAGATATGCTGCAGGACTGATTAAACTATTGTCTTAAAAGAAGAAAATGTGTATTTATAAAGACATAGCCTTTTAGTTAATTTATTTATTCTGGAACTGGAAATTAATTCTAGTGAAGAATTATGTAAAACTACATGTTGTTTAAATGAGCCAATAGAAACTGAGTAGGTAAACTTGTACTAAAGACATGTTTACTAAGGCTCAAGAACTCCTTAAAACATGCTTGATCTTTCAACTGCTGCCTTCAACATCCTTTATATGCATTGACTGGAGTTTTGTGTTGCTCTTTCTGCATTTCTAACACAGGTTAATTTTGTTGCAAATTAGCTGGTCTAATCTTCCACTATTATGTATGGTGTCAGAGATAACAAGTAGCAGGTAATGGAGAATTTGCCCAGAGAAAACCCAACTGGTGTAACTCCCAGTTCAACAAAGTTAGTAATGCGACAACCTCCAAAAAAAAAAAAAAAAAAATCTGAAATTTTAAGATTGGAAGACACTTCTTCACTGAATGTATTTTATTAAGTTGTTAGCATTATTCATCCTGTATAAACAATACTGTCTTCTAGCTATTTTTATTTCCCCTTTTTGGCAACTCTGTTTGATCCAAGACTTTCTATTAATTACTGCTTTATATTTTTGGGTTTTTTTTCCTAGTTCCTGTACATGCCTCATTCCCTCAGCAGACACAAGGTACCCAAGTGGGAAGCAGCTGGCATATTTCACATGGCAATGAAATATAATGCTGATGGTTGCAAGTTCCAACTTTGTGATAACCAAGATACTAGTTTTGAGTGCTAAATATAGGAAAAAGACACAGTAGCCCATTTTAAAAAATATGGTGGATTTGAACAAACACTAGATTATTTTTTCATTATTATTTTCTATTTTTAACATTGAGCTTTTAATATCACCTCCCTGGTTGAGGCCTCCTGCTTGCAAATTTGGATAACCTTCAAAAGAGAGCATTGATCCATGAATTAATTATTGGAATTGTACATAACGTAACAGCACTAGTCAGTGATATATTTATTGTTACAGTTGTACTACAGTTATTTTCCTGTGTGCCGACCTGTGAGGGTTTTAATTTTTTTTTTCTTCTACACTCATTCTATGGTTTTACTGTCCACACCATAAGAGAAAGGAAAAAGTCTGACCAAGCCAAGAAATGTGTGAGAAGTGTGGGAGCTTTCATTTGTAGAACACAGTGTGTCTACCTCTTCCTCCAGAAACATAAAATAGGAAATATTTTTTGCCATGAGGAATTCATATCCTGAGATAAGCAGGATCTATTGGCTGGTTCTGAAATAATCAGAATATACTGTCAGTCTCTTCAGTCTTAGAGTTGAAAGTACAGTCTCATTGAATATTACATTTTTCTGTCGCCGTGAACTACATTTCGTTAAATATTCTTCTAAAAGTATTAGTTAGTTATTAGTTATTAGTATTTAACAATTCACTTTTAGACTTGTTTGTCTGGAACCTTTGATAAAACTACACAATTTCTAAGACTACTGTGACATTTAGATGATAAATAATCTTACAGAATTTATTATGTTTTGGGGTGGGTGATGTTCATCTGAGGCTCATGCAGGGAGATCATTCAGTCTAGAGTATTATTTTACAGGAGCACGTATTAAGTCTGTGCTGCTTCTTCATAAGGGCCGTGTGGTGCTTTCTTCTTGTTTCTCTTGTATTTTTAACATCATTTCAGTTTGGACATTCAGTTTAATCTCTTCAGTTTGGATTTAAATATGTTTTAAAATTATTCTGTGTTACAAGAATTGTTTCTAGCCCAAGAACCCCCAACTTCTCCACCTGCTTGTTCACTAACATCAAATATCCAGTTACCTCTCAGCCGCTTGACTTGGAGGTGTGTTTGTGGAAACTATTGATACTTTGAACAGAATGTGTTCTTTCTTAATTCCACTCCCTATATTCTTTAAATTAATAAAAAAAACCCCAACAAAACTTGAAGCAGTCATGTAAAATAAATTTTGATAAAAAACGATTAACCTGAATGTTCTTAAAGCATCAATAGGATAATCAATGCAAAGGATCAATTCAGTTAATATGTAACTATTTTACAGTTATCCAGTTGACATGGCATTTATATTTAACCTCTTTAACCCTCTTTTCTTGGAGTTAAACATACTTAGATAATTGAATGTAATCTGTAGAGGTGCCCTCTTTCAAGGAAGTAGCTGATTTAACAGTTCAGTGTGTGACTGTTAATTCCGCTGGTGTGTGTGACTTCATTACCTCCACTGTTCTATCAAGGATGGGTGTAAGCAAAGTTAAATATTTTCTATATGTCTTACATATCTTGACTTCCTATGCGTAAGTAGATAGTCACTTCAACTAATTTTTTTTTGTTTTGTTTGTTTGCCACTTGGTTTAGGGCCTATTATTGGGATACTGTTACAAAAGCAGTTTTTACAAAACCTTTTTTTGTTACAAACCCTTTTTCTTTTCTAGAAAGAGAAGTAAAAGTCCATAGTGGGCAAGCTAGGAAAATGGATTAATGAGCCTTGCTCTAAGACTGGGTGGTGGAAACCTCTGAGCATGTCTGGAGCTGATAACCTTCCTCCCTTTTGCAGCACAGTCCAAAGTTAGGTGAAGAGAACAGGTATCCCCACAGCGGTTTATAGATACAGTTGCATGTTGAATGCCATTTTTTGCTGAGGAAGAGTGGGAGGCAGTGGGAAAGGAGAGAGAAGGGAATTTAGAATTGTATAATTCTTTTTAAAAATCCTCTTTTAATTTCAGTGCCATTTTCCAGGGTACACTGGGGAGGAAATTTTTCTACATTAAGAAATATTGGTGATGGGAAATACTTTTAAAAGATGATGATGCTTATGTGCTATGAGAATGGGAATATATAAATGCCTGTGAGAGTCTGCTACATACCTTAATGAAAATTTTTTACAAGTACTGAAGACTAAAACCACTCACTTCTGCTTTTCTTGCCAGCTTCTCATGCAGTTTTCAGCCCAGTTCATGTTGGGTAATGCTATAATTTTTTTTGAAGATGGTTGCAAAGTACTAACATAGTCACTGGATTTTTAATCTGTGGAAAGTTTAATGGAGTAATTCAACAGATATCTCTCTCTTTCTCTTTTTTTTTTTTTTTTTTTTTTTTTAAATCCTTTTCCTTTAATGTGGAATCAGGGTTTTGGAAGGGAAGTGATGAACCAGAAAATGCAGAACTCCCAGCTCGTTGGTGATATTTACTTAAACATTTCTAATGGCAAGGGTAATTTCTTCTCCTTTGTAATTATGGCAAGGGTTTACCTCTAATCTGAAGTTTTTACAGGCTTTGACAGGCATTTGATAAGCAGCCTGTGTTACCACAAAATATGAACACATTCGTTCATCTAGTGTATGTTTGGCACCTACACAATTTAGTGTTTGAAAGTAATTTAGAATTGTTGGTTTGTTTGTTTTGGTGTTTTTTAAAACCTGCTTATGAATTTTTGTTGAAATGCCTTTTGTTTTAAACTGTGTGCCCTGAAGAATGTAGAGCTTTCTGCCTTTCAGACAGGTTAGAAACTCTTTTGGTCTTTTCATAAGGTTTTTCACATTTATAGCAACTTTCACAAGCACCACAAAGAAAGAGATGCCAAGTCTTGTAAGCAGGAAAAGAGGGTTTTTGCATGATTCTTTTTACTTTACAGAATATTCTCTAGTGTAGTGTATTCACAATAGTCCTGTGCATTAGTAGTGTCTCCATTTTTACACTTCTGTGCAAGAAATAGCAGTGTCTAACTTAAATATTGAGGAGACATCTGCTAATTATAAAGTGAATTTTGGGATAGTGCAAATCTGCTAATAGTTGGAGACAAGATTCTCTACTAGAGAGTAACTTCCTTCCAAAAACTGTGTGTTGGCATCTTCACTGGAGATAGCTGCTGGCTCTGTGCTGTCATCTGGGCAAAGAACAACAAATGCATATCCTGAGAATAGTACTCAGTTTTAATTCACTTTATGTTATATGTCAAGTAGTTAACATTCATGCTGGTTTTATTTGAAAGATTGCAGCTCTGTAGATAGATTTCTAGTTATACACACAGAAACTATATTTGAGAACAAATTTGCTGCTGCCATCTTCTCTTGACTATTTTCTACTTCTTTACTGTGAACACAGGTTGAGGTCAATGTCAGTATTGTATGTGTAGAGGAAGCAAAATGAGAATTTTTTTTTAATACAGATCTGAGGCTATCCCTAATTATTCCTGTATGACTTGCTTTAGGAAAACCAGATACTTCTGTGCATTAGTATTTAATCTCATCCTAATTCTTAATCAAGTTTAGTGTAATACGTGTTGCTTATTCAGACTGCTGCACACTCCTTGTGCTTGTAGGTTTGTGGGTGGCAAAGTTGTGAATCTTAGGCTTTGAGATTCTCCTGCCAAGGATGGCTAAACATCTTAATATCCGATTCTGAAATCTGCATTTCCCCAAACTTCACTGAAGAAGGACTAGACACCTTCATTTCATGTATCTAGGAGGTGCAGAGCGTGTTTTATGGGTCATTTGCACTGATTCGGGCACCAAAACTTGACCCACTTGAATGTTTTCATGGCTTTTCATCCAGGAAAGTAAAATGAGAGAAGAGGTCTGATGATGCTTGTTGGTTTACCTGTGACGAGTGCATCTTTTGGGAAGAACGCCTTATGGTTTTGATAGAGTGCATTTCAGAGAGGAGCTTTTACTGATGGCAGGAGATTGAAGAACAGAAAAATATTAGGAGCTTAAAGGACTAATAATATTTGTGTTAATGTTTCACTACCTTTTTCCTTCTTGTCTTTTTCTCATTCTCTTCCCTCTTCTTTCTGTCATCTTCTCTTCGTTCTCTGTGCCAGTGGGACTAGCCATAGTCTTTGAGGAAGTTGTTAGTACACGAAGAAGGTAAAACATCAGAAAGTGTTCACTGAGACTTGAGACCTAACAATGGTGCTAGCTACTGGAAAAGATAAAAGGAGTCTGGCACTTGCACTGTGTCGACTTGCAGAGGAATACAAGAGGAATGGTGCTATGAATGTTTCAAAGGGCTGTGTTCCCAATGGCAGTGCAAGGGGCAAAAATTCTTTACTGTAGACAAGCAGAAGCAGTATTGTTTTCAAGTGAAGCAGTGTATGGAGTTATGATCTGTGGGGAAAAAAAAAAAAAGTGGTAAAAGTTTCAGAGTCCTCTAACACTTTAGAATTAATTTGGCATGTGTGCAAAGCATTGAGTGAGTTCCTATAATGGTAGAAATAATTGAAATTGAAAATATGTGATAAAGTATTTAATGTTCTGCTGTTAGAATCTATTGTCTGGGTCACTATTGATCAGACACATTATCTGCAGCCTGTTGGTGGTTTTAGTAAACAGGTATTAATTGAAATTTTTTCCTAGTGAATAATTAGAGTGGGCATTGTTCTTGGCAAAGTCTTGAGAAGATAAAATTGCAAAGATGTGGGAAGGTGAAAGGAAGGCAGGTTGTCTGAAAGAAGAATGCAGTCATAGTGCTTGGGGTTTTTCAGTTGGTCTGGTGAGTAAATGGAGGCTTGGGGGTTTTTTTGACCTGTAAATCCTGTAAAATTCTTTTAAGCAATTGTTAATTACTGACTTTTGAAAGGAGGGGAGAAAGCAGTGTGTGTATGTGGGAATACACAAGCTGATAAGGAATAAAGCAGTTCTTGTAAACAAGGAAATACAACTGTATGTGTGTATGTAGACGGGGTTTAAGAATGTGGAGTCTCTTCAGTCTTTTATTTTTGTCTAGAAAATGCAATTTTTTTAATTGCTGGTTCACCACATCAGTGTTAAAAACTAATTCTGTATGTTCCATCTAATATGTCATTATTTCTAGCAGTTACAACTTCTAATTTCATCTGATTAGAAAGTCTTTTGGAAAGACAAAGCACGTTAGCCTGTGGTTTGGTGATTTAGATCCAGAATCTTTATTCTCTGACCTTGAAAGGTAAATATCAGAAGGGTTCAGGTCTGTTGACCTACTAGGTCAGTATTGGTTTAATTTCATATGGTAGAATCTATTCTTTCCATAGTTTGGTGGGGGTTTTGTTTGTTTGTTTGTTTGTTTGTTTTCCCCAATTTCTGTTTAAATTGTAGCTTGTCCTCTCCATGGTGGTTGTAAAGTCAAGGAAGATTGTTGCCTAATCCAGGGACTGAAGGATATATGGAGAGCGCTCAAGGAATGCGTCACAGTTATATAATAATGGAGGCTGTTGTCCTCACATAACTGCAGTGTTGGAAAGTGTGTAGTGGAAGAGACACATAATTGTAGGAGGAGAAAAGATTATTTCATAGGAGATATGTTTTGAATTAGAGGGTCAATTTATATCCTGACTTAGGATAAAGTGTTCCTATAAAATGCTGGGAACTATTTTAAATGAAGGCTTTTAATGTGTCTAGTATTGGACAATGTTTTTTATTTACTGGTGGTAAACTAAAAATCTGATTGGAAGATTTTCAAATATACCAAGGGTTTGCAGCTGCTACTGAAGTCACCAAACATAGACTATTATGTAAAGATGCTATGTCCTCTTGAAAAAAACATACTAAAGGTTTCAAACAGCACACTCAGAGCCAGTGTGCAGTATTGCAATTTTGAATTTACTCTATTTTGATCTCAGTTTCACAGGTGAAAAAAAATTGACAGTGGTCACTATCCAAAGGGAAGATGTCAATTGGAATCTCATTACACAAACTGCTCAGATTTCCTTTGTTTAGTTCAATACAAAAAAAATTGCAATGAAATAATAACTGAAAAGTGTCCAGTAAATATGTTTGGAAGCCATGTACAGAGAGGAGGATTAGCTGCGTGTTCACTTTTCTTTGTCCAGTTGCCCAGGGGATGTTATTTCTCTGTGCATGTGACTTAGGAGGTCTGAATCATTGTCTCAAAGTGTTTTCTTCTCACAATTAACTGTATAGAGCTTTTAAGCTCTTAATGTTGAATAATCCGAATTACATGTCCCATGTTGCCAAAAAAAAAAAAAAAAGTATGGAAATACTTCTGTTTCTTGCCCCTCTCACTCCTTCTCCTTTGAATTTCCTGTGTGAAAAAACTAGTATTGTAGTCTTGGTTAAAGACAGTATTGTGATTAAGGTGCATGGTAGAGTGGAAATTTCTTACTGCTTGGGTTTGGCTTTCTGTGGGTGGGTTTGGGGTTTTTGTTTTGGTGTGGTGGTGGTTTTTTATGTGTGTGTGTTTTTGTTGTGGGTTTTGTTGGTTTTTTTTTTATATACTAGAAAATTCCTTTGTATCTACATTTCCAAAGTGCTAAAGAGGCCCAACCATGCTGGAAGACTTTTTACTGTGTGCTGCATGTTCAGTTTTCCCTTTGAGGTTAGTTTTGGAAAGCTTTTAGTGTGTCTTAATGTCCACTTAGTTCTTATGTAGTCACTGTATCCTATTTATAGAGGTATTCACTGTGATAACACGTGGAGGAGGTGTGAAGTTATTTTGGTCAGCTTTAGCTTTCTGTTTTAACTTTAAGCATCCATTTAAATTGGGAGCCTGCACTCCTCGCTTAGGTAGGAGAGTATTCTCCTTGGAGACATTCAGAATGTCTGTTTAGGAACCATTTTGGTTTTCTTGAACGTTGTTGTTGTTTAAGCTCACCTGGGTGACACTAAACACTGTGCAGCCACTCGCTCACTCCTACCCTTCTCGTGGGATGGGGCGGAGAAAATACAACAGAAGGCCCAAAGGTCAAGACAAAGGACAGAGAGGGCTCGCTCACTGTTTATGGTCACAAGCAAAAGAGAGACTTGGCTTGGGAAACAGAAACAATTTCATTTAAACAAAACCACCACAAATTTGCCAATTGAACCAGAGTAAGACAGTGATAAATACAACTGGATTTAAAAAAAATAGCCTCCCCCCACCCCTTCCTTATTCCCAGCCTGAGCCCTGCTACTTCTTCCCCTCCAGTGGCACAGGGGGGCAGGGAATGGGGGTTGCAGTCAGTCCAGAGGAGGGTCTGACTCCCAGGTTGGATCTGGGGAGCTTCTCAAAGGTTCTTAAAGGAGCCCATGCCCATAGGCCCTTCTTCTACCCCTTAAAACCCCCAGACGCAAACCAACACAAGCATAGAGGGAAGTTAGGTCCTAATTTGGTATTTAAGACCAATATCTGCGATTGGAGATGTAAATATTCCTGTGAGTATATGTCTCCATTCTTGGGTTTGATGAAGAGGACATGACTACACTATCAGCTTGCTTACTCAAGTTAAAGCATGTATTTCAGATAAAATATTTTTCTTAAGACAATGGACAAATATTAAGCAATACAATAGAGACCTACTGTATGTATTATCTAGTTATTTCCTTTATTGAGTCCTGTTAGATTGTACTTGAATAAAATTTATTAGCTTTCCTTTTTTTAGTTTTCAGAGTTAGATTGTCTGCATGCCCTGACACCACTGTAGTTTTAATATAGTGCAGATTTTCCTTTACTCTGTGGGTTTAGGATATTGCATTTTGAATGGCAAGTTACATGTTGTTATAAATTCACCTTTAACTGCAATAGAGAATTTGGTTGTAAATAAAAATAATAAAAAAATATAGTTAACATAACCAAAACACCTTCCATTGCATTTATAGCTGAATATTTTGCTGGAAATGTTCTAACATGATATTCTGTCCAGAGGATCAGAAGGCTGTTGTAGAACATCACTAATTTCATTTTGTAACTAAAAGTTTTAGATACTTGGCATTGCCCTTTCTTAATCGTAAAGGGGAAAAAAAAGCAGAGTAAAACTTAATATAAATTTACAGCAAATAGCAAATGTTACAGGAAATCCTTTTAACTCCTGCCCATTTGATACCAATTATAGAACTTCAGAGTAGTTGTTTTACAATATGTTGCACTCAGTTGTGCAAACTTATCTTTTTAGGGTCAAGGAAGAGCAAAAACCGCAGCTGACACAGTAAGTAAAATATCTAAAAAATGCAGTAGGCTTGACTTTTCTACCTTTGCTGTGTTCTGCTTTCTGCAACTTGGGTGGTATTAGCTTTCACTAATACCTGATAGACTGCAGTTAGTTTGTCATCTGCTTCCTGACTGGCTTGTAAGAGAGCTGCTTGCAGCTTCTTACTTCATCCACACGTTAGCTGGATGTAGGTTCTTGCTGCCTGCTTGTGAACTGGTGAACTGTAAACCTTCTATTTCCCTTACATCCTTAGTGGCTGACTTAGTATTGCAGCTAACATTCCCATTGGCTCTAGCTTTTCTGCCTCTCTATTTCTATCAGCGTTAGATAAGAAAACATTTAAACTAGTGTGGTTTTACTGGTTATTCAGTCACATTATTTGCTTATTTAAACAGGTGGTTTCCCTTTAGTGGGATCACTGAGCTGGTAAATAACGTTCTTCAACCACAGCAAAAACAGCAAAATGAAAAGGAGCCCCAGACGTAAGTAAGCTGCTCTCTGTAGACTAAGTAATACCTGTATAGCATTAAACATACCGGAGAGTATGTTTAAAATAATTGCCCGTTTAGAACATCCTGCTGAGGGCATTTTACAAGCTGACACTGCTTTCTGACTCCTCATTTGCCAAGGAAAACTGAAAATCAGGCTCTACTATCCTTATGAGTAACTTAAGTGATTACGTTAAAAAACAGTCTAAGGAGTTACCACTGCTCCGTTTGTCTTTTAATGCAAATGTTCCATCTGTGAAGTTCCTGGTGAAGTGATGTGTTTTCTGTGCATGAGGAGCTGGAATGGTAAGACATGTAGTGTTATATACAGCATGTCTATGCACATGCATATGATCATGCATAGAATGCTAAACAAATCTACATAATATGTATGAAGAATTTTTTAAGGACCAGGAAATGGTATTTTTTTTTTTCTGTTATGCTTTTGAAGTATCTGTAAAGTTTAAAAACTTTATCAGATATAAAGTGAAATCTTGGGTCTGTCAAAGCTGGGAGAATTTTGTCTTTGATGGGACCACTATTTCATCCATGGACCTTTAATAGTGCTAAACTACTGTGAGAAATGTGAACAATTTTACTGTTCTTGCTATTTGAAAATGTTAAGATTGAACAGAAATGGGCAAAGCTAGGACATTCAGTCTTAGAGTACAACCTAAAACATGGAGCTGAAAACATTCTTTTCATAAAGCAAAACTAAAGAATTTTTATTTAAATTTTTAAATTCTTAAAATGTGAATTCT